>CM038147.1:511970652-512212709 GCA_021437245.1 Aegilops speltoides
GATGATGATGTTCTATCGGCGCAGGCTTCGCCTAAACTCCGCGACGATATGACCGAGGTGGATTATGGTGGAGGGGGCACCGCACACGGCTAAGGAACGATCCGTAGATCAACTTGTGTGTCCATGGGGTGCCCCCCTCCCACGTATATAAAAGGGGAGAGGAGGAGGGGGCTGGCCAAGAGGGGAGGCGCGCCCTAGGGGGGGCAAACCGACTCCAAGTAGGTTTGGCCCCCCTTTCCTATTAGGAGTAGGAGAGGGAAGGAAGAGAGGGGAGGGAAGAAGGAAAGGGGGGCCGGCCCCCCTCCCAATTCGAATTGGGCTTGGGGGGGCATGCCCCCTCCTTTGCTCCTTCTCCCTCCTTTCCACTAAGGCCCAATGTCGGTGTCAAAACCGACGGATCTCGGGTAGGGGGTCCCGAACTGTGCGTCTAGGCGGATGGTAACAAGAGACGAGGACACAATGTTTTACCAGGTTGAGGCCCTCTTGATGGAGGTAAAACCCTCACGCCCTGCTTGATTAATATTGATGATATGGGTAGTACAAGAGTAGATCTACCACGAGATCAAGGAGGCTAAACCCTAGAAGCTAGCCTATGGTATGATTGTTGAGATGTATGTTAGTCCCACGGACTAAGGCCCTCCGGTTTATATAGACACCGGAGAGGCTAGGGTTACAGAGTCGGTTACAATGGTAGGAGATCTACATATCCGTATCGCCAAGCTTGCCTTCCACGCCAAGAAAGTACCTTCCGGACACGAGTGGAGTCTTCAATCTTCTATCTTCGTAGTCCGGGAGTCCGCGGATATTGATAGTCCGACTGTCCGGACACCCCCTAGTCCAGGACTCCCTCAGTAGCCCCTGAACCAGTCTTCAATGACGATAAGTCCGGCGTGCATAATGTTCGGCATTGCAAGGCGGGTTCCTCCCTTGAATAATCCGGAGAAGATAATGAACACCAGGATAGTGTCCGGCTCTGCAAAATAAATTCCACATTCCACCGTAGAGAGAATAAAATATACACTTAGTTCAATCTGCTGACGTATTATGCGGCGTGACATCACACCGCAGCCAAGCCCTCGTTTGAATCGTTTTTCCTTGGCACGTCTTGTCGAAGCAGAGATCGTGTTCCCCTTATTCCGGGATCCTCATCAATACGTGCGTGGGTAACCCAACCGTTCCCGTCGCCCCGCCTCCTCTATCGAAGGGGAATCTTAAACGGTCACGGAGACGGCCCTTGGTATTTCTTCCCCTTTATAAGAGGACCAAGGCCTGTCCTTGTTCATTAATCTCGCATCGAATCTTTCCTCCGCTCCCAGTTCCAACACCCAGAGCTTCAGATTCGAGCGCTTCGGATCCTCAACCATGTCCGGCTCCGGCCTCCAAGGCCGGTGGATGCCCTCCTCCGTCACAGAGGAGGACATATTGAAGTTGCGTGAGGCCAAGTACCTTGCCTACGAGGTTTCGCACAGGTTGCCTGCCCAAGGGCAGGCTGTGCCAGCCCCCGAGCCCGGAGAATACGTCGTTTTCGTATCCCACCTCCGCCGGGGTTTAGGCTTCCCGACGGATCCCTTCGTGAGAGGGCTCCTGTTCTACTACGGGCTAGACTTTCACGACCTGGCTCCGGAGTCTATCCTCCATATTTCCGCATTCATCATTGTATGCGAAGCCTTCCTCCGCGTCATCCCCCACTTCGGCCTATGGCTGAAGACCTTCAAGGTGGAGCCGAAGATGACCGAGGGGCGTCAAGCGGAGTGCGGCGGGGCGACCATAAGCAAGAAGGTCGACGCCCCGTGGCTAGAGGGTTCCTTCCAAGAGGAACTTGGATTGTGGCAGCAGGAATGGTTCTACATCACCGCTCAGTGGGGCAGCAAGCAAAAGCCGCCGCCCTCATTCCGCCCGGGACCTCCATGCCAACTGATGTCGTGGGTCAACCAAGGGCTCAATTGGGGGCCGCCCGAAGACGTGCCCTCACTGCAGGGCCGGATCCGAGATCTCCAAGCGAGGGAGATCGACCTGATCAAGGTGATACAGGTCATGCTAATCAGGCATCTTCTGCCCTGCAAACGTCGTCCTCTCCGTTTATGGGAGTTCAATCCGGAGGAATCTCGAATTCTCCAACACTTCATGGGTGCGACACCCGCGGAGATGTACAAGTTGTTCTTCGGACCGCAGGTGGCGTGTCCGGATTTAGCCGAGGATGCTGGTCTAAGCCGCGATCGCCCGGATACTCAGGTAAGTAGCTCAGAGTCCGGACATTCTGTATGCGTGCCTTCCTAGAGTTCGCCTCCTGACCCTTTGTTCTTTACAGGAATGGGTGGCGCGATCAAGGCTGATAAGGTGTCCGGCCCCCCGTGAGACCGCTTTGGAGCCCGTGCTGGTCAGAATGTTGGAGGTTGCTCCCACAGAAGGGGGCAGCGGGGAAAATAGAGGAGCTAATGTTCCGCCCAAAGGGGCGATCAAGAGGAGGGAACCAAGAACCCTCCTTCAGAGGAGAGAAGACCGCCTCCCAAGATCCGGAGGCCAAAGCCCCTAAGCGTGGGAAGAAATCCGCACCGGGGGGTCCGGCGTCCGGAGAGAATCCGGACGCACGATCATCGCCGAAGGACCAGCCCTCCAACGAGCCGTGAGTATGAAAGAGGGAACTAATCAGTAAGGAAATACCTTCATTTATGCTTCCGTAGGTAACCGCAGTATTTATATCGCAGTTCGGATCTGCAGCCTTCTCAGATGAGTTCATCTTCGGGGGACCTTCTTCCGGAGATGATAGAGAGCGATACGCCTCCATCCGCGGCGCCGCCAGATGAGGCAGGCGAACCCAAAGTGTCATCACGGAGGGTATCCCCGAGTCCGGAGGGGCCGAAGAATTCGGCACCTACTGGTATCCGGCCGGGAGAACTGAGGAATCTACTTGAGAGGGCGTCCATTTCAGAAGATCACCGCGCGTAAATGCGTATGGTGATAGGAAGGATTTCGTCCGCCGAGAGCGGCTTGCGTAATGCCGCCATGAGTTTGCTAGCAGGTTTTGAGGTATGCAGAAATGACGCATCCCTTTGTATTTTAACAGTATTGCACATAAAAATGCGCACTGTATAGATAGTAGCCCCTGAGACTCGGTAGGTTGTTGAAAACGACAGCGTGCCGAGGATCAAAATCTCAAAAACTCAAGTAATGAATACCGCCGTCCTGATACAGGGGGCGGATAGTCCGGGGGCCAGCCGGACTAATGAGTTTGCCGAATTAAGTCGGCACCTTGACGTGGCAGATGCTGACATCGCACTTGTCAACCGGCGACTTGACGAGTCGCAAGGTAAATAAATTCTCCGCAGTTGCGTTATTTAAGGGGGTCGAAGCCCTCCTCTGATAAATTGTATGATGTTGTATAGACGGTGCTGCTGCTGTGGAGGGCCTTCGGGGCGAACTTGCTCAAGCTAAGGAGCAAGCCCGAAGGAGTGATGCGGCTGCCTCGAAGGCGGCCGAAGAGTTGAAGGCCGAAAAGGCTGCTGTCAGGACCCCGACTCAATGCCACATCGATCTAGCTTGTAACACCTCATATCACTTTGCGGCCTCACGCACGGTATTCCCACGGGTGTCGCCTTACCTTTGCCCGGGACCGTTTGCGTCTTTTGACACACGTATATGATAGTGTCGCTAGCATCCATATGATAAGGAGCCCGGGCTGACATGGCTAGTCGTAAACCCAGAGTGGCACAAACTTACAGGGACGGGCATCCATGACCCAACATCGAACGTGTCGGTCATCAGCTAGTGAACCCGGTGCTGTAGCACTGGCTAGCAGACTCGTGAACCGGGCATGAAGGGCTAACGGGACTCCGATATTCATCGTGTGACATTTCCCGAAGGACAGTATACGAGAACGAAGAAGGACACATGCGGCCAGCCTAAGTGTTCCGGAGCAAGAGCAAGCTACCATGGCTCGATGAAACACTAGGAGACATTTCCGGTAAGAGAGGCTACTAAAGATAAACAACTAGATAGTCGATCCACACATACCAAGCATTTCAATAACATACACACAATATGCTCGATATGTGCAAATACAACATGGCATCACAACATGACTCTATGACTCAAGTATGTATTCATTAGGCTCCGAGGAGCGAGATATTACAAACAGGGGTCTCACGACCCAGCATTCAGAGCATACAAGGCAAAGCACAAGCAGAAGCTTAACATGTCTGAGTACAGACATCTACAAATGAAAAAGGCTGAGAAGCCTGACTATCTACCAGATCCTCCCGAGGGCACAAGATTGTAGCTGAGGTAACAAGCTAAACGTCGAAGTCCACGTGGAACTACTAGCGAGACTGAAGTCTCTCTGCAAAAACATAAAATAGGCAAACGTGAGTACAAATGTACCCAAAGAAGACTTACATCGGAACTATCTACATATGCATCATTATCAACAAAGGGGATGGTGGGGTTTTAAGCGCAACAAGCCAGCTTTGACTCGGTGGCTATCCTGAACTACATCGCAAGTAACTCTTTTGAGGTGGCGCACGAGTCCACATATTCACCATATCAATACACCACTATGGATCCGCTCCGTCTCCCACGAGAACGCCATCCATAGCACTCACGCTATCTTGCGATTTTAGAGTATCCACTTTCACTTGTCTATGAACTATACAAGGGTCCACGCTTCCATATCCGAGGAATCCGGCTATTGAATAGATAGTGATAACCCGCAGGGTGTACTTCTTCACACGCTCTCGCCACTTATCGCCTACAGACACGTCATGTACCTCGGCAACCTTCAAGCGGAAGCCAGCGAGGGAGTCGGCCACGACCTACCTAAACACTCAAGTCTCTCGCCCGTGTTTATCGCCTATTAGGGTTCCATCCGCAAGGAGATCCGGCCGGGGTGTCGCTCACGGCCCCAAACGATGTGACCAGGGTTCCCAAGCCCACCATCCGGGTGCCCCTTGGTACACCGTGCCACTGTGCCTAGTCTGTCCCAAGCCCACCTGTACCGGGTGCCACTTGGTAGACTACTAGCACTACCTACAAACACCAGAAACTAGTTGCAACTCCTGGACAGAGAACAAGGGTGATTAAGAAGCCGAGAGGGGTCGAGTTATCGGAACCCAATGTGTGGTAGTAACTGTTCATGGATCACAAACACAGAACTCAGTTCCTGAGGACGGCTGCAATGAGACAACCCACCATGTACTCCTACATGGCCTCTCACCGCTACCTTTACCAAATCGTGTTCACACACTTAGCTCTCAATAGTAGGACATGTTCACACGCCTCTGATTCATTCCCGATGAATCAGACTTGACTCAACTCTAAGCAATAGCAGGCATGACAAACAAGCATGAATGAGTAGGCACATCAGGGCTCAAACAACTCCTACCCATGCTAGTGGGTTTCACCTATTCTTGTGGCAATGACAGTCATGCAGAGGATAAAGGGTTCACTCTCGCAGCAAGTAACACATATGTCGTTGTTGTCCTAATGCAGTAAAAGAGAGCAGGAGCGAGAGAGTGGGATTGTATCGGAATGAACAAGGGGGTTTTGCTTGCCTGGCACTTCTGAAGATAGTATAGATCTTCATCGGTGTCATCGATCACATCGCCGGAACCACGTCTATCAAGAGGGGACAGTTACCGGCAAACAAGGAAGAACACAATCAATGCGATGCGACAATACGATGCATGAATGTGACATGGTGATATGATGTGATTTGAGCTAATGCAACTAGCAGCAAGTTAAATGGAGTTGGTTTGAACCCTAGGTTCAAATTCAAACTCCATATGTGATTATTCAAATGACATTTAATTGATTTATGCTAAACAGCAGCTATAAGTTGTTCTAACATGCATGAAAACAGTACAGATGGATAGATTGGATTTTTCTGATAATTTTTCATATATAACTTGTTTGATTTGGAGTTACGGTTGAATTACTATGATTTTTAGAAGTTAGCACTATTTTCTAGAATTTCCTGAATTATTTTAAATTAAACTAAATCCAGAAATAGATTTATTGCCTCAAGATGACATCATCATGACGTCATCAGGTCAACCGAGTTGACTAGGGTCAAACCTGGCTGGTGGGACCCGCGTGTTATTAACACAGGGACTAATGCCGGTCAAAACCAGAGCTGACTGGGTTTGACCCTGTGCTGGGGTCCACTGTCAGTGGCTGTGGGTTCTAACTAAACGTGGTTAGTCCCTAAGCTAATGACGCCACGTCGGCACACCGGAGAATGGCCGGCGGCGACCAAAACCGCGGCGGAAACTCGCCGGACTTAAGCTACAGGCGGCGGCTGGACTCGCGGAGACCACCGGGGCGTAGCCCGTGCTCTCGCGCATCCGAGGAGCAGTAGGTGGTCATGGGCGCCGGAGCTCGCCGAACAAGCTCGCGGTGGCTGGGGTTGGCGAGGTCGGGATTGGTGCTACGGTGCACGGAGGAGGATCTGGTGAGTGTGCTCGGCTCTGGGAGTGTCTTGGCGTCTTGATGGGCTCGGGCGCGAACGGCAAGAGCGGTGGCATGGCGGCGCCATAGCCGGGCGGCGAGGAGCGGCAAGGCAGCTAGGGTGGTTAGGGAGGCAAGCGGAGGGGTGAGGGAAAAGGGTCGTGGCCTCACAGCGGTTGAACTGGTCTTTGGAGCGGCCTCGGGGAAGGCCGGACGGCGACGAGCCGACGATGGGGATCCGCGACGGCCGACGATGAAGAAGAGGTCGGGGACGGCGTTTTGAGGCGTCTGGCGTCGAGGGGTTCGACGGGGAGGACGAGGGCGGCGAGGCGGAGGCCGTGGACACGTAGACGAGGCGAGGGAGGGCATGTGGCCGTGGTTACGGCGAGCGGCGCGACGGCGGTTTCGGGCGGCTACGCGGGAGAGAGACAGAGGAGGGGAGAAGCACGGGGAGAGGTCGAGGGGGTTCCATGGGGGTTGCGTGGCGTCGCAGAGGAAGTCCAGAGCGACGAGGGGGCAGCCAGGCAGGCAGCTGCCGGCGTGGCACGCCGCGGCGCCGTGGCTATCTTCTCCTCTGCCTTCTGGCAGGAGGAAGAAGACGCCCCTGCCCTCGGTGGGCCGGCCAGGTGGCTGGGCTGTCAGCTGGGCTGGGCCGAACCAGTAGGCGCCGGGTAAGTCCTTCTCTCTCTCTCTCTTATTTGTTTTTTAGTTTTCTATTTCTTCTGTAGCTTTAGGGCTTTATGAAAAATGTCAGGGAACTTCCAAAAATCATGAAACTAGTCATGACTACTGTTTGGAATATATCCAACAGTAAACATTTTAGTTTATGATTATTTGAGCATTTAAAATATTTAATAGCATTTAAATGCCCAAATGCAAATACTATATGATTTAATTCAAAAATCCAAAATGGCCTAGAAAAATGTGCACCATTTTTGGGAGAGGTTCTAGACCAATCCAAAAATAATGAACTTTTCTGAGGATCATTTTGGGTTCATTGAGAATATTTTTATTTGAACCTAGTTGATTTGATCTGGTGCTAGGGTTTGAACAATCCCCATTTCAAGTTCATTTCAAAAGTTAAACATGATGCACACATGAAGCTAGCCTAGTGCAATACCAGAAGCTAGGGATGTGACAACTCGCCCCCACTAAACAAGAATCTCGTCCCGAGATTCAAGACGTGAGGTAAGAAGGCAGAGGGGATACAAAGCTAGCTCAAACTTTTCGATCCAATTGCCCTTCCCGAAAATGTTGGTTCATTGCTCCAATTGATCTTGACGTCCTTGCTTTCGAGATCTTCATCCAACACGATGGCGACAGAAAGAAACTCTATAAGAAACGATTTCCTCGGAGATCGAGCACTCAAAATCAACTCGTGGAACGAGATGTTGGAACATCTCGAGTTGAGACACAAAACACATCAAGAGGGATGGAAGAACAAACAACGAGGTTTGATTTAGTGGGCAACAATTCTACGCTTAGAGAGATGGTGGATGGTGTCAAGGTGGCGAGGAAATAATTGCCATGATTCCATAACGGGGCACCTTGGGGAAGGTGACTCGTAGAGTTATTACCTTAAATGGCAAAAGAATTGCTTTTGGTATAGAGATCATTGAGACTATCTAAACCAGCGTAGGGAAAATCACGAGCGATCGTTTGGAGGGGTTCGATAGAATGGCATACCCGGATTAGAATGGATAATGTGGATTACCTTGTTGAAAACAACACACGGGATGATTTTAGTAACTAGGGAGAAGCTCAATAGTAGAAAGTGAGTCCACTGTTTGAAAATTTATAGCTTAACCGGGGAAACTAGGAGCAATCCCAGCTAGTGCTGATGATAACACCTAGTGCTTGTGCGTGCTCTTAAGAACTTGAGCATTTCCATATTCATCAAGGTTTTACCAATATCAGTGTCAAAGATCCTGGCAACACAACATGCTACCATGATGAATACCGGTGGAAGATGCAGATGCAAAGGAAGATAACACCTTCAGATTTCACCTTGGCGGGGCCAAGGGACAAAATCTGGATGATCGATCGAGAGACATTTAGCACTCCGCTTCTAATGTTCTCCTTGATGTACCAGCTTAACCCAATACCGGTCGGTATCCGAACATCAAGTAAAGGGTCGGACTTCGGAAACACAAAATCCATAAGGAACAACTACTTGAGTAAATCCTAGGAAATCCTTATGGGGAGGTGGCCAACTTTCTTCAATCGAGATACTACAATAATAGGTCTTCCGGCTGGGTGTGTTGGCCACGACATCTACTTTACCGGTTATCGAGAGACCAATATTATAGTTCTTGGGAGATGTTCCAACCATCATATCTGCCTGAGATTCAGATCTGGTTGGTGTCAGAATATTCCAGACTCATCAAGTCTAGAAAGAAAATTAAAATTTGCAACACAAATCGACGAGATGACGTTGCAAGATTCTCGGGAAATGAACTGCGGTAGCAAGCTCCAAAACATGAGCTGGTTCTGCTACAAACATGTGAACACGTTGTCCCAGACAAGCATGACCACGTAGTGGGCTTATAATAAAACATTATCGAGTTCAGGTGGGGAACCATCATCAAGGATAACGAAGTCCTTGCATAAGGCATGCTCTTAAGAAGGAACTTCTTCTCCTTGAATAAATCAGTTAGTGGCTTGGTGTGCTAGGGACACATATGGAATGAAGGTTGCAAGTCTCCAAACCATAGAATACTTTGCACAAATGCATGACTGACTTGAGATGGTACCAGGGGGAACAAGAACAATCTTTCTCGAACTCACAGCGGCAACTTGCACCAAATGCACGTGGATCAGAGAAAGTCACTTCTTTCATCCAACATATTCTTCACGAATGGGACATGAAGATAATGCTTATAAAAGTTTCCAACACTAGGTTGATGTTCAACATGAGTCATGGGGGAGACAAAATACTGCTGATGGGCTCAACAAAGAACTCATCGAATTTCCATATCTTTGGATTTCCACCAAGATGTGAACAATGTGATAGTATTGGTCAGACCAAAAGATATAATGGTGTATGCTCGAGGAAACAACCATGAGTAAGACAACATTACGAACATCGTTGGTTCTGAATTGATTTGATGATAGCCCATACTCAAATCAAAAATGGGGTAAGACAATAGGTCCAACAACTGATCACAAGGACCAATTGATGAAGATATCATCTTTCTTCAATGCACACACACCCAAAAAGATATCCCTTAACATGATCTAGGTCAGACAAGCTTTTATCTTCCAACTCTCCAAGTTGTCGTTTAGCTTAACCAACTAGCTCAGGGGGATCCAACACGTATTCTTGGAGAAGGGGTGGTTTACAAGAAACCAACTTGATCACGAGCTCAGCATAGCGGTCAGGTGACAACCTGGTAATACTTCTAAGAAAATATTCAGAAAATCACGAACCACCGGTATGTTACTAAGCTCGAGAACAATCTTGCTTCTCAGGGCAAGATGATATGGTGAAATAAGGGATTGAATAATCCTAACTCATTGATCAGGAGTGCACCAGGAAAAAAGGAGTAGGTAGCACAATCAACCTTAGAATGATGATTCAAAAACCAACACGCTAAGAATGAAATTATTGTCCATTAACTACCAAGCAACAAGGTTGCTAGGAGTATTGAATTCACACATCACGATTCACTTGTCGGCATTCTGGTTACAACAACACGGGACCGAGGAACGAATAATGATGGCGAGAAGTATCACTGTGTCAAGAGTTCATAGGATGGTGTGCAGTTCCCATGATATTCATGATATAAAGATGGTAATACTTCAAGGTGGAACAGACCAAAAGCTTGATTGCATTGATCTGCAGAATACAACTGCTTTGACCCAATCCTAGAAATGGATGAGGTTCTGGAGTTAGTTTCTCCTAGTCATTCCGAATAGAATGGCTTGACGGACCACAAGAGTAATAGGCATCGATGAACGAATGCATGCATACTCTTGACTATCAATTGATAGACGAGGGTCGGAATACAATTAAAGAGGGACAACCCAAGAGAACATATGATTTTATGAGTTGTGGATGCATGGACTAGCATGTCGAACGAGTTCAACATATTTCTTCCGGATAACCCATGCTGAAGAGGAAGGACTGGCAGATTCACAATATAGAATCGAGAACTCGTCAAGAGCACTCTGGTCGTGATATTTTGGTTCAAAGCACTTCTGCCATAAGTAGTTCATGGTATTTGGAAGAACGATATACCATGAACCTCGAGGACTATCGCAAAGGTTACTAATAACCTAAAGGAACAAGCAACGCTATCTACAGGAAGTAGGTAGAGTGAATCTCGGTTCGAAAACCCAGGATTAGAATGCCTACTAACTAAATGGCATCACGGGATGCTTTCAAGAATGATGGCCAGAATCATCACACTGGGAACACAAAGCATGGCTAAATTACTAGATGATCCTGTAAGACACCTAGGGTCATAATAATAACTCCAACATATATGTCGAGGCGATAAAGTACCTCAACTCAGCAATTAGTGTGGTTAATCTGGCCCAAAGGAGCATCAAAACCAAAGGGAAAGGATTTGCAAGTGCATCAGACTATTTAGAAACCTGGGATGACTCGGACAGCATAACGGCTGTAAATGCTCAAAAACATTTGAGACATGCTACAAAAATGGTGGCATAGCCACTCGATCATCACAATATCAAGGTTTCGAGATAAAAAATCAACATACGGAAGTAGTAGGAACTTAACTGAGGCTTGAAACCAATAATCCTATAAGTCTACGGATTAGTAACACGTGATCCTGGTAGAAAGAAGAGAAGGCCTAGTTCCTTAACCCCGTAGGAAAGATAAGATGACTCGGAAAAGAAGGGCATGAGGTAAAGGAGTAAAAAGAGCCTTACGTTCCCATCCCACAATCAATTCCCCTACATATAACTAAAGCATTTCTAGACTCGACTTCGACCAGTTTGGCTTGGTAATCCTACAGGCAGTCAAGCTCTGATACCAAAGCTGTCAGGACCCCGACTCAATGCCACATCGATCTAGCTTGTAACACCTCATATCACTTTGCGGCCTCACGCACGGTATTCCCACGGGTGTCGCCTTACCTTTGCCCGGGACCGTTTGCGTCTTTTGACACACGTATATGATAGTGTCGCTAGCATCCATATGATAAGGAGCCCAGGCTGACATGGCTAGTCGTAAACCCAGTGGCACAAACTTACAGGACAGCATCCATGACCCAACATCGAACGTGTCGGTCATCGACTAGTGAATCCAGTGCTGTAGCACTGGCTAGCAGACTCCGTGAACCGGGCAGAAGCGGGCTAACAGACTCCGGTATTCATCGCGTGACATTTCCCGAAGGAACATACAGAACGAAGAAGGACACATGCCGCCAGCCTAAGTGTTCCGTAGCAAAGAGCAAGCTACCATGGCTCGATGAAACACTAGGAGACATTTCCGGTAAGAGAGGCTACTAAAGATAAACAACTAGATAGTCGATCCCACACATACCAAGCATTTCAATAACATACACACAATATGCTCGATATGTGCAAATACAACATGGCATCACAACATGACTCTATGACTCAAGTATGTATTCATTAGGCCCGAGGAGCGAGATATTATAAACAGGGTCTCATGACCCAACATTCAGAGCATACAAGGCAAAGCACAAGCGGAAGCTTAACATGTCCGAGTACGACATCTACAAATGAAAAAGGCTGAGAAGCCCGACTATCTACCGAGATCCGCCGAGGGCACAAGATCGTAGCTGAGGTAACAAGCTAAACGTCAAGTCCACGTGGAACTACTAGCGAGACCAAGTCTCTCTGCAAAAACATAAAATAGGCAAACGTGAGTACAAATGTACCCAAAGAAGACTTACATCGTAACTATCTACATATGCATCATTATCAACAAAGGGATGGTGGGGTTTAACTGCAGCAAGCCAGCTTTGACTCGGTGGCTATCCCGAACTACATTCGCAAGTAACTCTTTTGAGGTGGCGCACACGAGTCCACATATTCACCATATCAATACACCACTATGGATCCGCTCCCGTCTCCCTACGAGAACGCCATCCATAGCACTCACGCTTATCTTGCGTATTTTAGAGTATCCACTTTCACTTGTCTATGAACTATACAAGGGGTCCATGTTTTCATATCCGAGGAATCCGGCTATTCGAATAGATAGTGATAACCCTGCAGGGGTGTACTTCTTCACACACGCTCTCGCCACTTATGGCCCTGTACACGTCATGTACCTCGGCAACCTTCAAGCGGAAGCCAAAGCGAGGGAGTCGGCCACGACCTACCTAAACACTCAAGTCTCTCGTCCGTGTTTATCGCCTATTAGGGTTCCATCCGCAAGGAGATCCGCGGGGTGTCGCCACGGCCCCAAACGATGTGAGCAGGGTTCCCAAGCCCACCATCCGGTGCCACTTGGTACACCGTACATTGTGCCTAGTCCGTCCCAAGCCCACATGCGGGTGCCACTTGGTAGACTACTAGCACTACCTACAAACACCAAAAACTAGTTGCAACTCCTGGACAGAGAACAAGGGTGATTAAGAAGCCGAGAGGGGTCGAGTTACCGGAACCCAATGTGTGGTAGTAACTGTTCATGGATCACAAACACAGAACTCAGTTCCTGAGGACGGCTGCAATGAGACAACCCACCATGTACTCCTACATGGCCTCTCACCGCTACCTTTACCAAATCGTGTTCACACACTTAGCTCTCAACAGTAGGACATGTTCACACGCCTCTGATTCATTCCCGATGAATCAGACTTGACTCAACTCTAAGCAATAGCAGGCATGACAAACAAGCATGAATGAGTAGGCACATCAGGGCTCAAACAACTCCTACCCATGCTAGTGGGTTTCACCTATTTACTGTGGCAATGACAGGTCATGCAGAGGATAAAGGGGTTCACTACTGCAGCAAGTAACACATATGTCGTTGTTGTCCTAATGCAGTAAAAGAGAGCAGGAGCGAGAGAGTGGGATTGTATCGGAATGAACAAGGGGGTTTTGCTTGCCTGGCACTTCTGAAGATAGTATAGATCTTCATCGGTGTCATCGATCACATCGCCGGAACCACGTCTATCAAGAGGGGACAGTTACCGGCAAACAAGGAAGAACACAATCAATGCGATGCGACAATATGATGCATGAATGTGACATGGTGATATGATGTGATTTGAGCTAATGCAACTAGCAGCAAGTTAAATGGAGTTGGTTTGAACCCTAGGTTCAAATTCAAACTCCATATGTGATTATTCAAATGACATTTAATTGATTTATGCTAAACAGCAGCTATAAGTTGTTCTAACATGCATGAAAACAGTACAGATGGATAGATTGGATTTTTCTGATAATTTTTCATATATAACTTGTTTGATTTGGAGTTACGGTTGAATTACTATGATTTTTAGAAGTTAGCACTATTTTCTGGAATTTCCTGAATTATTTTAAATTAAACTAAATCCAGAAATAGATTTATTGCCTCAAGATGACATCATCATGACGTCATCAGGTCAACCGAGTTGACTAGGGTCAAACCTGGCTGGTGGGACCCGCGTGTTATTAACTTGTGGACTAATGCCGGTCAAAACCAGAGTCGACTGGTTCGACCTGTCGGGTCCACCGTCGGTGGTCGTGGGTTCTAACTAAACGTGGTTAGTCCTAAGCTAATGACACCACGTCAAGACACCGGAGAATGGCGGCGGCGACCAAAACCTGGCGAAACTCGCCGGACTTAAGCTCTAGGCGGCGGTTGGACTCATGGAGACCACCGGGCGTAGCCCGTGCTCGCCAAGATCCAGAGGAGCAGTAGGTGGCATGGGCGCCGGAGCTCACGAACAAGCTCGCGGTGGTGGCTGGGGTTGGCGAGGTCGGGATTGGTGCTACGGTGCACGGAGGAGGATCTCGTGAGTGTGCTCGGCCTCGGGAGTGTGCCGAGCGTCTTGATGGGCTCGGCGCGAACGGCAAAGAACAGGGTCATGGCGGCGCCATAGCCGGCGGCGAGGAGCTTCGGCAAGGCGGCTAGGGTGGTTAGGGGAGGCAACGAGCAGGGGTGAGGGAAAAGGGTCGTGGCCTCACAGCAGTTGAAGTGGTCTTTGGAGCGGCCTCGGGGAAGGCCGGACGGCGACGAGCCGACGATGGGGATCCGCGACGGCCGACGATGAAGAAGAGGTCGGGGACGGTGTTTTGAGGCGTCCCAAGGCCAAGGGGTTCGACGGGAGGACGAGGGCGGCGAGGCGGAGGCGTGGACACGAGACGAGGCGAGGGAGGGCATGTGGCCGTGGTTACGGCGAGCGGCGCGACGGCGGTTTCGGGCGGCTACGCGGGAGAGAGACAGAGGAGGGGAGAAGCATGGGGAGAGGTCGAGGGGGTTCCATGGGGGTTGCGTGGCGTCGCAGAGGAAGTCCAGAGCGACGAGGGGGCAGCCAGGCAGGCAGCTGCCGGCGTGGCACGCCGCGGCGCCGTGGCTATCTTCTCCTCTGCCTTCTGGCAGGAGGAAGAAGACGCCCCTGCCCTCGGTGGGCCGGCCAGGTGGCTGGGCTGTCAGCTGGGCTGGGCCGAACCAGTAGGCGCCGGGTAAGTCCTTCTCTCTCTCTCTCTCTCTTATTTGTTTTTTAGTTTTCTATTTCTTCTGTAGCTTTAGGGCTTTATGAAAAATGTCAGGGAACTTCCAAAAATCATGAAACTAGTCATGACTACTGTTTGGAATATATCCAACAGTAAACATTTAATTTATGATTATTTGAGCATTTAAAATATTTAATAGCATTTAAATGCCCAAATGCAAATACTATATGATTTAATTCAAAAATCCAAAATGGCCTAGAAAATGTGCACCATTTTTGGGAGAGGTTCTAGACCAATCCAAAATAATGAACTTTTTCGAGGATCATTTTGGGTTCATTGAGAATATTTTTATTTGAACCTAGTTGATTTGATCTGGTGCTAGGGTTTGAACAATCCCCATTTCAAGTTCATTTCAAAAGTTAAACATGATGCACACATGAAGCTAGCCTAGTGCAATACCAGAAGCTAGGGATGTGACAGCTGCGCACTGCCTAAGCAGGGCGGAGGTGGCCGAATTGACCATGAAGGTAAAGGATGCTGCCGGCCGCTATGAGGCTCTTGAAAAAGAGCGTTTATCGGAGCGGGAAGACATGAAGAAGGCCACCGCCGAAGCCAAGGATGCCCGTTCTGCAATGCGGGCTATGAAGGAGGAGCTGCGCCAGGCCGGGGAGATCGTGGCTGGCAAGCCTATTCTGCTGCGTCGCCGGTTTATGGATGCCAAGTATGCTCGATTTGAGCGGCTGTGGAGTCCGGAAGATCCTTATATGGATTTGGCTGCAAGTGTGGCTGATGCCGTTGAGCACTTCCGGAGACAGGAGGATCACGAGACGGAAGAGTTATATTGGTCTCAATTCCACAGTCCGGATCGCTCACTTCCGCTGACGGATCGGCTGGCCGAGTGGGCCGAGCTAAATAGATTGTCCGGACTTGCCATGACTGACATCATGGCACATGTCTGGCCAGAGAGGTCCAAGGCGACGAGCTACTTCAGCTTGCTGCAGCAATTCCTTGGAGCAGTGCCACATATAAAGGATATGAAGCGGTCGGCCTGCATCGAGGGCGCGCGGATGGCTCTTGCCCGTGTGAAGGTGCATTATCCGGAGATGGATGCCACCGCCGCCGCCGCCAGGTCCGGATGAAAGCCGCTCTCGCCGAGCACTACTGAGAAGTCATGCGCGGTGCTCGTAAAATAGAGGCGCAAATGTTTCAAAGAATGTAACGCTCAAATGAACGCATTAGCTTGTAAATCAATGATTATGGTAGAACTTGCTTTTTATACTTCAGCGCCCAAGTAGTAAAACTTCTCCTATGCGGCCGCACGATACTTGTGTATAACCCGAAAGATGCAGATCTTGACAGCCCCTCGCACAAGGTGGGGTGTTCGCAAAATAGCGTTTTCACACTTAATCCGACGCCTCGGTCCTGTTATAAGGAGGTGGTAGCGAGCTTAACGAGGCAATCCGGACTATAATGCTTTATCTCTTTCACTTAGCCAATGGAGCTCGAGGGTGGGGCTACGATATAGCCTCGGTGGCACCGCACATCTCCGGATTCGGGTGCGATGTGCCTAACCGAAACGGTCCTTCACAAAGCGGAATTCTAAACATTCCGATAGTCGATCGAGTGGTCGACGGACTCTCGCCAGATCATGACATCGGTTTTGGCTTTCATCGAGGTGCTCGCCAAATTAACCGGGGCACAATCGCAGAGTTCTCCGGTGCGCGTTAGCCGATGATACTGAACGAAGGCAACAAAACACAGGAGCCGGGCAAACCCAACATTTGACCAAAGACATGATTCGGAGCTGATGCATATAATGCCTAACTCGAGACGCCGAACACTCCCGAAGGTGTTCGGACTTTATAATAATGGGCAGGATTATGCCCTTAGCCCCTAATGTCCAGGTACGGGCGTGATCTTCTGACGCGGCCGATGCCAAAGCTGCCAGCTCGCTTTGGCTATAGGAAGGAGCCAAGGAGAGTAACAACAAGAGACAGAATAAAAAGGCCTACGCAGGTCTTAATCAAAAGAATCCTTGCAACGGGTCCTCGCCGCACGCTCGTCTACCTGTGTCTCCGTTGTTGTTATCTCGACAGGTACGCACGTTGTTCATCTGTAGAAAGAGAGGAACGTATAGTTTTTAGAAACAGTTTGTGCGAAAAATATGTAAAAGAAGAAATATAAATAATTAAGGCAAGGTTATATGAAACCGTGGTGATTTGTGCGCGCAGCCCCTTGTGAAGGGGTATGCGGCTAGGTAGCCCCTAGCCTGCTGAGTCCGGATTCGTCTATCCGAGTCCGGGGTCCTTGAGTGACCCTCGCACTGAAATGGCGCCGTGTGGACTGGGCATCTTGAGTGTAAGAGACGCGTAATGCGGTATGGCGTTGAAGCGGACAAAAGCCTTTCGTCCCAACAGTGCTTGATATTCACTTTTAAATGGGACGATATGAAAAATTAATCTTTCGCGTCGAAAATTGTTCGGCAATCGAACACGACTTCTAGTAATATCGAGCACGTGCACTTGGCGAAGGCCTGGCGCACTCCTTTGAAGGAAGTGCGGTTGTGTAGAATTTTGGTAGGGTTCATCCCCATCCTACGGATTGTGTTTGAATATAGCAGGTTTAAGTCACCGCCTCCGCCCATTAAGACGTTAGTGAATTGTAATCCGCCTATTATGGGATTCAATATCGGGAGTCCGCCCCGCACTTCAACGCTTCGAATAGTCCGGTGGTCGAAAGTGATTGGTTTTGATATCCAATCTCTACGGTCTCTTTGGTTGGACCGTGCGAAGCTCTTTTAGAAAGTGCCGCACTATTTTTCCGTGTCATCACATGAAGTGAGTTTATGCTTTGACCCTTTGTGGGAAAGTCTTTGTTTTCCGGTGCCTTGCTGGCGGGTTTATCTTCTTCGCTGACGCGCCGAGCCCCTTGTGTTCGCATTTAACCGCCGGACTGTTTGAAAACCCAACAATCCCTGTGGGTGTGATTTGCGTGCCTTCCGGGTACTCGTGGATTTGACATATCCGACCCGAATTTTGTGTAGGTTTGACGGTTCATCACCGTCATCCTTGAGGGGCTGAGTTTTGTTATTGGACCGCGAGCTTTTGAATCCGGCGTGATCGCCGTGCTTTTTGGGCTTTTTTCTTTATTCCGCGCTGCTCTTTTCTCGCGCCGTGATTTTCCGTTCCATCTCTTATCTCGATGTACTTGGGTCGCTGGTGCTGCTTCTTGCTAGCCAGCCTATCCTCTCGCACTGTAAGCGGGTCATGAGGCTTGTTAATGAGGTCATTGTCCTCGGTTTCTCTTGACCGAGGTGCCTGGCAAGCCATTCGTCTTGGACATTGTGCTTGAAAGCTGCTAAGGCATCGGCGTCCGGACAGTCGACTATTTGGTTCTTTTTGGTAAGAAACCTGTTCCGCATTTCGCACCGACTCTTGGGCTGTTGAGTTATATGACTTAAATCATCTCAGATCCGGAGGACGGACATAAGTCCCTTGAAAGTTTGCTCTAAACGCTTCCTCGAGCTCTTCCCAACTTCCAACAATGTTTTCGGGAGGCTTTTGAGCGATGTGGGCTGGCCCTTTGAGCTTGAGGGTAGATATTTTATGGCGTGGAGATCGTCTCCTCCGCCATATGTATATGTAGTATATAATCTTCTATCCGCACTCGGGGCCTGTTGTTCCATCGTAGGCCTCTATGTTTATGGGTTTAAACCCTGCTGGGAATTCATGATCCAGCACCTCATCGGTGAAACATAGTGGGTGTGCGGCGCCCCTATACTTGTACGTGCCGCTATCATCGGACACTTGACGTGTTGCTTTGCTTCCTGGGGCTTTCTTTTTGGGTCCGTAGATGGACCTGGCTGGGCCATTGGACGATGGAGGCTCTACGGCCTCCTCGTCGAATTCTGGTAGCAACTTACGCTTCGGGTAGCTCTTCGATTGGTGGCCATTGCCATATTTATCTACGGTTTTGAGTACTTTGCTCCATCTTATTCTGAGCGTGTCTTCCGCTGTTTTGAGCTTCCGCTTTTCCTTCTTCAGGCTTCTTGCTGTAGCGACGAGCATGCGCTTAAAAAGTTCTTGTTCGACGGGGTCCTCGGGCGCGACGAGTTCGTCGTCATTGAGGCTTGCTTCGTCCTCTGAGGGAGGTGTATAGTTATGATCCTCAACCTCTTAAATCCGCCGCCCTTTCGTGAGGGCTTGCTTCGATCCTCTGCTTTGAGTCTTCTTTGGAGGGAGTTGTCTTCGGCACTCTCTGGGGTATTGTTATTTCCTGTGCCAGAATCTCTATTCTTGCTTTGGCGGGATTTAGAGCGGCGCCGCTGACGGCAGCGTTTGGGTTGCTTCTTTAAAGAGTCTGCCTCCGCTGCTTCTTCGCCCTCCCCTTCTTTCGAGGTATCCACCATGTATACGCCATATGACGAGGTGGCCTTCCGGTTCTCTGAGGCGCTGGTTCTCGTTAAATCTCGCATCGTCGTCCATGGCGTCGATGTCATCGGAGTCGTAGTGTAGCATGTCGGTTAGGTCCTCGACAGTGGCTACAAAGTGGGTGGTGGGTGGGCTCTGAATTTTTTCATTGTCCGAACTCCAACCGTCCTGGCCATAGTCCGGCCAGGATTCTTCTGATAGCGAAAGATGCTTTAGTGAATTCAGGATATCGCCGAAAGGCGAGTGTTGGAAAATGTCCGCAGCGGTGAATTCCATAACCGGCGCACAATCCGGATCAATTGGTAGGGGCGCGGGAGGTTCGGAGTCCGGCGAGGAGTCCGGCACCTCGGATTCACGAGTTTCGCAAGGGACAAGACCGGTGTTCGGCCCCATTGCCGTGGATGTTGAAGCCCCGGCGGCGTCTATCCACCGACCCTCGATCTGGGCGATCGGCTCGGGCTAATGGCAAGCGGATCCAAGTGCGACCTCCAAGGAACCGTCCCCGCGCGAGCTAGATCATGCCCATTGTCACAAAGGCGGCGCGCTTGGTTGTGGCTCGAGTCCGTCAAGATCAAGTCTCCGCGGTCATCGGCCGTGAAGTTTAAGCTTCCGATCGACCGACGCCAGGGGCGAGGTTTCGATCTGCCCAGATGGCTGCTTAATTGCCCGCATTGCAAAGCCGCTAACACGAAGATCTGTCCGGGAGAAAAGTCTCACCTCGACAGCGTCGCTGGTTGAAGATGCCATCAGCCTATCGATGACGACTACGAGGAACTCTCAATGAAAGCACCAATATCGGTGTCAAAACCGCGGATCTCGGTAGGGGTCCCGAATCGTGCGTCTAGGCGGATGGTAACAAGAGACGAGGGACACAATGTTTTTACCTGTGTTGGGCCCTCTCGATGGAGGTAAAACCCTACATCCCGCTTGATTAATATTGATGATATGGGTAGTACAAGAGTAGATCTACCACGAGATCAAGGAGGCTAAACCCTAGAAGCTAGACTATGGTATGATTGTTGAGATGTATGTTCGTCCTACGGACTAAGGCCCTCCGGTTTATATAGACACCGGAGAGGCTAGGGTTACATAGAGTCGGTTACAATGGTAGGAGATCTACATATCCGATCGCCAAGCTTGCCTTCCACGCCAAGGAAAGTACCTTGGGACACGAGCCGAGTCTTCAATCTTCTATCTTCGTAGTCCGGGAGTCCGCGGATATTGATAGTCCGGCTATCCCGACACCCCTAGTCCAGACTCCTCACCCAATAAGGCCCATATACTTACCGGGGTTCGGTAACCTCCGGATCTCCCAGTATAGTCCCAATCTCATCCGAACCTTTCCGTGTCCAAATATATCCGCCCAATATATCAATCTTTATGTCTCAACCATTTCGAGACTCCTCGTCATGTCCGTGATCACATCCGGGACTCCGAACAACCATCGGTACATCAAAACTTATAAACTCATAATAAAACTGTCATCGTAACGTTAAGCGTGTGGACCCTACGGGTTCAAGAACTATGTAGACATGACCTAGAACTATTCTCGGTCAATAACCAATAGTGGAACCTGGATGTTCATATTGGTTCCTACATATTCTACGAAGATCTTTATCGGTCAAACCGCATAACAACATACGTTGTTCCCTTTGTCATCGGTATGTTACTTGCCCAAGATTCGATCGTCGGTATCCAATACCTAGTTCAATCTCGTTACCGGCAAGTCTCTTTACTCGTTCTGTAATACATCATTTCATAACTAACTCATTAGTTACAATGCTTGCAAGGGTTAGGTGATGAGTCTTACCGAGAAGGCCCTGAGATACCTCTCCGACAATCGGAGTGACAAAACCTAATATCGAATTATGTCAACTCAACATGTACCTTTGGAGACACCTGTAGAGTACCTTTATAATCACCCGATTCGTTAGACGTTTGGTAGCACACAAAGTGTTCCTTCGGTAAACGGGAGTTGCATAATCTCATAGTTGTAGGAACTTTGTATAAGTCATGAAGAAAGCAATAGCAACATACTAAATGATCAAGTGCTAAGCTAACGGAATGGGTCAAGTCAATCACATCATTCTCCTAATGATGTGATCCCATTAATCAAGTGACAACACATGCCTTTGGTAAGGAAACATAACCATCTTTGATCAATGAGCTAGTTCAAGTAGAGGCATACCAGTGACACTATGTTTGTCTATGTATTCACACATGTATCATGTTTCCGGTTAATACAATTCTAGCATGAATAATAAACAATTATCATGATATGAGGAAATAAATAATAACTTTATTATTGCCTCTAGGGCATATTTCTTTCAGCAGAAACCTATAAGAAGATTCGCCGGACGGAGAAGGGGGGGTGATGTTAATGTACATGGGGAGAAGGTAGTGGGGGGGAAAGGGGGAGGCCCGAAGAGGAGGAGCTGCTTGGTGGTAAAAAGGGGAGGGCTATGGATACAGAGATGAAGGAGGTTGAAAGTAGCGGGGTAGTACCAGCCGGAGCAAACATTATATCGGCCGGGTTGCAGCAGTAGCCCCGCCGAGAGCAATGAAAATCATAAGCTGGAACTGTCGGGGGCTCGGGAATGGCCCGGCAGTTCGTAGCCTCCTCGAGTTGGGGAGGAGAGAGGAGCCCGACATACTTTTTCTTGCGGAGACGAAATTGACAGTGAAGGAGTTGGATAGATTTCGGTGGCTGCTAGGGCTTACGCAAATGAATGCGTGGAATCTCGAAGGTAGAAGCCGGGGTGGCTGCTTCGGAGGAGGGTTGGATGTTACGCTATGCGGTCTTATGGTAGGAGGCATGTGGATGTTGACGTAATGGAGGAGGGGGTATGATGTGGAGACTTACTTTGGAGTTTACGGGAGTCCGAGGCGGAAGGAAGAAAGAGACATGGAAGGCGTTGAAGCTGCTAGGGCAACAACACCAACAGAACGGCCATGGCTGTGTGTAGGAGATTTCAACGAGATCCTAACGTGTGATGAGAAAGAAGGAGGAGCGGACAGATCCCAAAGGTGTATGGACGACTTTAGGGAGGCACTTGACTCTTGTGAGCTAACGGACATTGGTTACATTGGAGATAAATTCACGTGGCGGAACCATAGCAGGGACCTCGACACTTAAATTCGTGAAAGATTGGATAGAGCTACGGCGAATGCAAGATGGTGTGAGGTGTTCCCTGATTTCTCCGTCATAAACGGATACCCTAGGCATTCAGATCACCGGCCGTTGATCGTTCAAACTTCGGGTGCTGGAGCTGGGGTTCGGAATGGAGGGAGAACCTTTCGGTTTGAAGCGTGGTGGTTGCAAGAGGAAGGTTGTTCGGAAGTGATACGGGAGGCATGGGAGGCGGGGTTGTATGCAGGTCAAGGTGGGGTTAGCGCTGCTATGGCAGAAAGAAGTTGTAGGGGAGATTGAAGGGCGACTGCAGAAAGCTCGTAAGGATCTGGAGACCTGTATGCGATGCCCGTGTCGGAGGAGAAGATTGCACAAGAGGCGTGGCTGAGATGTGTGGTGAATGATCTTGAAGAGAAGAAGAACACGAAAGAGAAACAACGTTCCCGGGTGTCATGGCTGAAGGATGGGAACAGAAACACTCGTTATTTCATGGCCTTTGCCTCGGCTAGAAGGAAGATGAATGGGGTGAAGGAGTTGAAGAAGGAAGATGGGACGATGGTGAAGGAGGGAGAGGACTTAACTAACTATATTTGATCTTACTTTCAGGACCTCTTCACTTCTCGTACAGGAAACCGACTGCACGAACTCATTGACAAGGTTGAGCCACGCATCACCACGCCCAGGCATGCTGTTCTGGATGCGGAGTTCACCCAGGAGGAGGTGAAAGCCGCTCTCGATCACGTTGGAGACTTTAAGGCAGCGGTCCCGGATGGGATGCCTTCCATCGTTTATAAAAGGCATTGGCAATTTATGGGGGATAGAGTGGTGGATGAGGTCCTGACAGTCCTTAATGGCGGCCCTATCCCGGAGGGCTGGAATGATACAATAGTTGTGCTAATCCCCAAGGTGAAGAGCCCGTCCAGAATCAAGGATCTACGCCCTATCAGTTTGTGCAATGTGATTTATAAGCTCGTCTCTAAAGTCCTTGCCAACACACTACTAGGGAAAAGCCTAGCAGCAGCGCGGGTTTTGGGCCTATCAGTAGCGCGGGTAGGAGCGCTACTGATAAGGCGCTACAGCTAATGCTTAGCAATAGCGTGTCTTGACCCACGCTACTGCTAAATTGACTTAGTAGCAGCGCTTCTTCAGAACATCGCTACTGGTAATTAGTAGTAGCGCTTCTTCTTACACGCGCTACTACTATTATTTAGTATTTTATTTCTTTTCTTTTTCATGTTGTATCCATACACCTTTACACAAGTTTTCATACAACAGGAATTTAGATATTGTTTTTACATCATAATGAGTTATTACATCATGGGGTGAAAGAACAGTGGACTAGTTTCAAGTGGACGTCCATCCACTTGAAACTAATCATGATTCTTTCACCCAATGATATAATAATATCATCATCATCATCATATCATTAACAACTTAGCATCATAATACATCATTGTCATATAACACCTCCTCAATATCATCGTTTTCATCATTGACATCACATAACACCTCCTCAAGATCATCATTATCAACTCTAACACATTACCACATAATAAACATATTGTACCTCATAGGACCTATTACATTCGATTAAGACCTACTACATTTTCTAAGGTAAAATAACAAAAAACAAGATAGCCCCTGACTCTCCATTATGGAGAATGGAGATTAGCATGTCTCCCATTCTTGCCTTTCGCTGAATGTTAATTCCAAGAACCTCCTTGCGAATGTCTATACATTTCTTCCATTCTCTGATGATCATGTGTTCACGGGTTTTAGAAACCGATATGCACAGTGAGCTCCGTGAGATTTACGGCAAGATGTTCAGAATCGAGAGGCGACCATGTAGAGACATCAGATGAGGCACACAATCCATCGGGAGTTTCTGTTGAAAGACATAATAATAACTTAATGGAGAAAATTAGACGTTGAAATAGTTGAAGTCATGCTTAATGGAGAAAAAAACACTTGTCGTTGTTGCGCATCGTTTCACAATCGAAGGTCTCCTCGAGCTTAATCTTTGAAGCGCCGATCTTCGCCCAGCCGAACGAACTGTCGCACATACCTCGATCGTCGTGGCACCAGCTACACTCCCGAGACCGCCGCCGTCCGAAAGTACGACATTTCCTACAATCATAATTCAAAGATTAAACTTGTACATATTCTAGCACAAGTCATGCCAGAATTCACGACAAAATCCGGCGTGACCTTTGCTAAAAAAGGACATATCGAGCGCCTGAAATTTGCCGGAACGGAAATTAATCAACACTCCGGCAAAATATAGGCCACTCGGAGATATAAACTGAACATGAACGGCCACTTGGGCAACCACATATCCAATTTGAGCAACAACACAAGATATACAAAGATATTTGGCTGGTCTCACCTCGATGTCGGAGGGCGTCGGTGACTGGGACGACGGAGGTCATCTGAAACCATATAAGTTATCACTAACAACAAACATGACATGTTCAACTAGTTTTATTAATTAACCTAGTTCTTACTAAATATAAACTTACTATAAATAGAAAAAAAACTAGTTCTTTCTAAAAATAAAGTAGTTCAACTAGTTATATTAATTATCTTACTAAAAATTGATTAGTTCTATTAATTCAACTAGTTCAACTAGTTTATTAATTTACTTACTAAACTAGTTCAACTACAACTAAAGTAGTTAAACTAACACTACTACTACTAAAAATCTAGTACTAACTAAGCAACATCTAGTACTAGCTAACCCTAAATTAACATCTACTACTACTAAATCTAGTACTAACTAGTGGTAGGGGTGGGGCAACGGAGAGGTAGCTAGGGGCGACGCCGAGGGCGGTGGGAGGAGGGCTGCGGCGAAGGAGGGAGGAGGGCGGTCAGAAGTGAGGGAGGAGGGCGGCAAGGAGGAGGGAGGGCGGCCGCAGCGGAGGGAGGATGCGAGGAGGATGGACGAGGGCTGAAGGAGGAGGAGTACTGGCGGCGGATGGATGAAGGCGGCGGCGGCGGCGATTTGACGACGACGGTTGACGCAAGTAGAGTGAGAGTGTGAGTGAGAGGGCCGGTCGTGCGTGGGGATAAGGTAGGGATAGTTGTAGCGCGTTTGCTGTCACATCCCAAGTTCAGGCCTTGCTTGTCTTTGCTTTATCATCCATGCATCATGTTTAAATTTTATGAAACTTGAAATGGGGATTGCCTAAACCCTAGCATCAAAGGAATTCACTAGGTTCAACTAAAATATTTTCAGTGATTTCCAAATGGCTTTAAAAAAATGTTCATCATTTACGAAAAATGCTAGAACCATAACCAGAGGTGTTGCACATTTTTCCATGACATATTTGGGCTCAATTAAATCATATAGTATTTTCATTTGGGCATTTGAATACTATAAAATATTTGAAATGCTCAAATAATCATAAACTATAATGTTTACTGTTGGTTATATTCTAAACAGAGCCATGATTAGTTTCATGATTTTTGAAACTGCCCGAGTATTTTTAATAATGCCACAAACTTGCGTAAATAATAGAAAACATTAGTAAACAGAGAAACAGAGAGAGAGAGAAACTACAGGCTTTCTTACGGCGCCTCAGAGCCCAACAACATCTTGCGGCCCAAAGACGCCCAGCCCACCGCGTTCCCCGCTCGCCTTCCTCCCGCCAAGATGGCGGGGCGTGGTCGCCAGCCTTGTGCCACCACCTCCGCTTCCACCTCCTGCTGCCCCTCGTCGCCTGGACTTCCTCCGCGACGCCACGCCCCTGGATCCCTCTCGCACTCCCCTCGACCGCCTCTCTCTCTGGACCCCTCCTCCTCCTCTGCTCTCCCTCCTCTCGTCACCGAGCCACTGAGAGCGCCGCCGCTCGCTGCTGCCGACCACCACCGTCCCCTCCTCCCATGACCATGTCCAGCAGCTCAAATCGAGCACTCCATCCTCACGCCAAGGAAATGAGCCGAGGGCTCGCTTGCCGCCATCGACCCGTCTTCAACCTCGACACCGGAGATCGCCATCGCTGTTCCGCCGCCTCGAGCCGTCCCCGCCTTGCCGAGCCTCCCACGACATCACCGTGAGCCCTCGAGCTTTTCCCTCACCTCCCCTCTCTAGCTTCCTCTAGCCACCGCCCCACGAGCTCCCGAGGCCGCCGTCCGCCATGGCCGACCTCTGCGCCACTGCTAAGCTTACCACGCCCAGCTGTGCTGTCCACCGTGCTCCTAGGGCCCCCTAGATGCGGCCTAGCTACCTGGTTCCCTCGAGGGCGAGCCATAGCCCTGCGCCGTGCACCACCGAGCTCCGGCCACCGCACTTGTCGCCATTGCCGTCGCTTCGGGCCGCCGTAGCCACTGCTGCTTGCACAGCTCGATGCGGACGAGCACGGCAACGCAGATGCCTCCGCCACGCTTTTGGTGGCCGGAGGAGCGATCCAAGCCCTCCTTGGCCGCTGTTACACGGCGACGAGCCGCCATTTGGTTAGGCCTGCTGACTGTGGGTTTGATCTCCTCGGTCGACGACGGTGGGGCCAGCCCCCTGTTAATTAGTTTAGTTTATTCCAACTTAATTAGCCACTGTTTCACTGACATGTGGGCCCCTGCGCTTAATTAGGTTAATATAACTTTTCTGGTTAATTAGTGTTAATGCCGTGGACCCCACGTGTCAGCTTTGACTCTCGCCCAGTCATCGTTGACCGGTCCCACCTGTCATTCACTCAAGCCAGACCTGAGTCACTGACGAGTCGGCCCCACTAGTCAGGTTTGACCTGAACCCGCCCTGTTGACTTGCTGACGTCATGATGACGTCAGTCGTATAATAAGTATTTCTGGATTTATTTTTATACAGGAAATTCCAGAAAATTGCCTAAACTTCTAAAATTCATATAAAATCAACCGTAACTCCAAATCAAATAATTTATATATGAAAAATTATCAGAAAAATCCAATCTATCCATCTGTACCATTTTCATGCATGTTAGAACAACTTACAGCTGCTGTTTAGGACAAATCATATAAATGGCATTTGAATTTCACATATGGAGTTTGGATTTGAACTTAGGGCCAAAACCAACTTCATTTAACTTTGTTGCTAGTTGCATTAGCTCAAACCACAGCATATTGCCATGTCATGGTCATGCATCATATTGTGCATTTGCATTGATTGTGTTTCTTTCTCAGTTGCCGGTAATTGTCCCCTCTCGGTAGACGACGTTCGACGATGAGTCCGATGACACCGATGAAGAACTATAATATCTTCAGAAGTGCCAGGCAAGCAAAACCTCCTTGTTCATTCCGATACAATCCCACTCTCTCGCTCCTGCTCTCTTTTACTGCATTAGGACAACAACGAATCATTTGTTACTTGCTGCGGTAGCTGAACCCCTTTATCCTTTGCACGACCTGTCATTCCACAGTAAATAGATGAAACCCACTAGCATGAGTAGGAGTTGTTTGAGCCCTGTTGTGCCTACTCATTCATGTTTGTTTGTCATGCCTGCTATTGCTTAGAGTTGAGTCAGGTCTGATTCATCGAGGATGAATCGGAGGTGTGTGAACATGTCCTACTGTGTGTGAGCTAAGTGTGTGAACACGATTTGGTAAAGGTATCGGTGAGAGGCCATGTAGGAGTACATGGTGGGTTGTCTCATTGAAGCCGTCCTTAGGAACCTGAGTTCGTGTCTGTGATCCATGATTCAGCTACTACCATGCATTGGGCCTCAAATATGACCCCGCCGACTTCTTATTCACCCTTGTCCTCTGTCCGGGAGTTGCAAGTAGTTTCGTGTTTGTAGTATCTTTGGAGGCCGTCTTGAGGTTGACCGTAGGGGTGGGCTGTGATGCGGTAGGCACGTGGCGGGTAAACCGGCGCCCGATTGGTGTCACGGAACCCTGTTCACATCGTTTGGGGCTGTGAGCGAAACTTCGCCGAACTCCTCATAGATGGAACCCAAATAGGCGATAAACCTGGACTAGAGACTTGAGTGTCTAGGTAGGTCGTGGTCTACACCCACGCCGGCTTTCGCTGAAGTCCGCCGATCACATGTCGTGTGCAGACGCTAAGTGGTGGAAACATGTATGAAGAAGTACACCCCGCAGGTTAATATGATCTATTCAATAGCCGTGTCCATGAAAAGGACTTCGGTTGCCTATAACAGTTCATAGACAAGTGAAAGTGGATACTCTAAAACACGCAAGATAAGTGTGAGTGCTATGGATGGCGTTCTCGTGAGGGAGACGGAGCGGATCCATAGTGGAGTATTGGTATGGTGAATATGTGGACTCGCAGCGCCACCTCAAAAGAGTTACTTGCAATGTAGTTTAGGATAGCCACCGAGTCAAAGCTGGCTTCTGTTTGTTAAACTCCACCATCCCTTTATTGACAATGATGCATCGTAGTTAGTTACGATGTAAGTCTTGTCGGGTACATTTGTACTCACGTTTGCCTATTTTATGTTTTTGCAGAGAGACTTGGTCTCGCTAGTAGTTCCGCGTGGACTTGACGCTTAGCTTGTTACCTCAGCTACGATCTTGTGCCCTCGGCAGATCTCGGTAGATAGTCGCTTCTGACCTTTTTCATTTGTAGATGTCGTACTCGGACATGATAGCTTCCGCTTGTGCATTGACTTGTATGTTTCAATGTTGGGTCATGAGACCCCTGTTTGTAATATCTCGCTCCTCGAGCCTAATGAATAAATACTTGAGTCGAGAGTCATGTTGTGATGCCATGTTGTATTTGCACATATCGAGCATATTGTGTGTATGTTATTGAAATGCTTGGTATGTGTGGGATCTGACTATCTAGTTGTTTATCTTTAGTAGCCTCTCTTACCGGGAAATGTCTCCTAGTGTTTCCACCGAGCCATGGTAGCTTGCTACTGCTCCGGAACACTTAGGCTGGCCGGCATGTGTCCTTCTTCGTTCCTGTGTCTGTCCCTTCGGGGAAATGTCACGCGATGAATACCAGAGTCCTGTTAGCCCAGTGCTACAGCCTGGATTCGCTCGCTGTTGACCGACACGTTCGATGCTGGGTCATGGATGCTGTCCTCGTAAGTTTGTGCCACTTTGGGTTTACGACTAGCCATGTCACCGGGCTTCTTATCATATGGATGCTAGCGACATCATCATATACGTGTGCCAAAAGGCGCAAACGGTCCCGGGCAAAGGTAAGGCGACACCCGTGGGAATACCGTGCGTGAGACCGCAAAGTGATATGAGGTGTTACATGCTAGATCTATGTGGCATTGGGTCGGGGTCCTGACAGCTTTGGTATCAGAGCTTGACTGCCTGTAGGATTACCAAGCCAAACTGGTCGAAGTTGTGTCTAGAAATGCTTTAGTTATGTAAGGGAATTGATTGTGGGATGGGAACGTAAGGCTCTTTTTACTCCTTATACCTCATGGCCTTCTGATCTGAGTCATCCTCTTCTTTTCTATGGGGATTAAGAACTAGGCTTTCTCATCTATCTATTAGGATGACGTGTTGCTAATCCATTGACTTATAGAATTGTTAGTTTCAAGCCTCAGTTCAGTTTTACTACTTCCGTATGTTCATAACTGTTGATCTCGAAAACCTTGATATTGTGCTTCTGAGCGGCTATGCCACCATTTTTGTAGTATGTCCCCAAACTTTTTGAGCATTTACAGCCGTTATGTTGTCCGAGTCATCCCAGGTTTCTAAACAATCTGATGCACTTGCAAATCCTTCCCTCCGGTTTTGATGTTCCTTTGGGCCAGGTTAATCACACTAAATGATGAGTTGAGGTATTCTATTGCCTCGACATATATGTTGGAATTATTATTATGACCCTAGGTATTTTAGGGGATCATCTAGTAATCTAGCCACGATTTGTATCCCAGTGTGATGATTCTGGCCACCATTCTCGAAAGCATCCCGTGATGCCATTTAGTTAGTAGGTAATCTACTTCTGGGTTTTGAACCCAAGATTCACCCCACCTACCTCGTGTTGATAGTGTTGCTAGTTCCTTTAGGTTATTAGTAACTTTTGCATTAGTCCTCGAGGTCTGTGGTATTTCCTTCTTCCAAATACTATGAACCGCTTATGGCAGAAGTTTGTTGGATCAAAAGATCACAACAGGAGTACTCTTGATGAGTTCTCCATTTTATATTGCGACTCTGCCAGTCCTACCGTTCTGCATGGGTTATCCGGAAGAAAAGTTGAGCTTCGCTCGACATACTAATCTATGCCTCCACAACTCAGAAAATCGTATGTCCTTTGAGTTGTCCTCCCTTAGTTGTATCCTGACCTTCGTCTATCGATTGATAGTCAAGAGTATGTGTGCATTCGTTCATCGGTGTCTATTACTCTTGTGGTCCGTCAAGCCATTCTATCCGGAATGACTAGGAGAAACAAACTCCAGTACCTTGTCCATTTCTAGGATTGGGTCAAAGCAGTTGCACTCCGCAGATCCTATTGCTAACCAAGCTTTTGTTCTGTTCTACCTTGGAGTGTTACCATCTTTATGTCAGGATTGTCATAGGACTCGCAGCATCTCTCATGAATTCTTGACGTAGTGATACTCTCTCCATCATTATTCATTTCTTGACTCCCGTGTTGTCGCAACCGGAATGCCGACAAGTGGATCGTGATGCGTGAAATCTATACTGCTAGCAACTCGGTTGCTTGGTGGTTAAATGGACGATAACCTCATTCTTAGCGTGTTGGATCTTGAATCATCATTCTAAGACTGATTGTGCTACCTAGTCCTTATTTCTGGTGCACCCCTCGATCAATGAGTTAGGATTTTGTCAAACCCTTGCTCTATTGATCATATCGTCTTGCCCTGAAAAGCAAGATTGTTCTCGAGCTTAGTAACATATCAGTGGTTCGTGATTCTCCGGATGCCTTCCCGGAGATATCACCAGGTTGTCACCTGACTGTTATGTTGAGCTCGTGATCAAGCTGGGTTCTAGTAAACCACCCCTTCTCCAAGAATCCGAGTGGGATACCCCTGAGCTAGTGGGTCAAGCTAAACAACAACTTGGAGAGTTGGAAGATAAAAGCTTGTCCGACTCGATTCATTCCAAAGGGATATCTTTTGTGTGTGTGAAGGAAGATGATATCTTCATTGATTGGTCCTCGTGATCAGTTGTTAGAGCTATTGTCTTGCCAAAACTTTGATTTGAGTATGGGCTATCCTCAAGTCAAATCAGAACCAACGATGTTCGTAATGTTGTCTTACTCGTGGATTTTCCTCGGGCATACACCATTATGTCTTTTGGGTCTGACCAATACTACCACCTTGTTCACCTAGTTATGGAATTCCATCTCCATGGGAATCTGGATGAATTGTTGTTGAGCTCATCGACAACATCCTTGTCTTCTCCATAGTTTTGTTGAACATTAAGCTAGTGTTGGAAACTTTTTAAAGCATTTGTTCATGCTAGCTCATGAAGCATATGTTCGGATGTAAGAAGTGACTTCCTCTAGTTCATGTACATTTGATGCAAGTTGCCGCCGTGAATTCGAGAAAGTCAATGTTGCTTCCTTTGGAATCATCCCAAATCAGTCATGCATACGCATTTAAGTATTCTATGGTTTGGTAGATTAATTACCTCCACTCCATATGTGTTCCTAGCACACCAAGCCACTGGTTGATTTGTTCAAGGATAACAAATTCTACGTGCTAGTCCTGAAGGTACCAGACGGACCTGTACAAGACTTCGATATCCTCGATGATGGTTCCCCACCAGAACTCGGTAGTGTTTTATTATAAGACTACCACGTGGTCATGCTTGTCTGGGACAACGTGTTCACATGTTTGTAGCAGAACCAGCTCATGTTTTGGAGCTTGCTATCATAGTTCATTTCGAGAATCTCGCAACGTCATCTCGCCGATTTGTGTTGCAAACTTTCATTTTCCTTTATAGACTCGATGAGTCCGAATATTCGACACCAACCAGATCTGAATCTCGGCAGATATGATGGTTGGAACGCTTCCAAGAATTATAATATTGGTCTCTCTCAGAATCGTAAAGTGAATGTCGTGGCCAACACAACCAGCCGGAAGACCTGTTATTGTAATATCTTGATTGAAGAAGTTGGCCACCTCTCCATAAGGACCTCGTAGGAATTATTCCCTATTGGTGTGCCTTATGATTTCTGTGCTCCCGACGTCCGACCTGTTACTTGATGTTCTAGATATCATACCATATCTATGAATGGGATACGCTGGTACATCAAGGAGAACATTAGAAGCGGAGTGCTAAATGTCTCTCTACGATCATCCAGATTTTGTTTCCTTAGACCCGCAAGGTGAAATCTGAGAAAGTGTTATCTTCCTTTGCATCTGCATTGTCCATCGTTGTTCATCATGGTAGTATGTTGTGTTGTCAGCACCCTTGACACGGATGTCGGTAAAACCTTGATGAATATGGAAATGCTCAAGTTCTTGAGAGCACGCACAAGCATTAGGTGCAATCGTAGTTACTAACCGGGATTGCTCTCAATTCCCTCGGTTAAGCTATAACCATTCCAACAGTAGATTCACTCTCTACTGCTGAGCTTCCCCCTAGCTACTAAAATCATCCCTTGTGTTGTTTTCAACAAGGTAATCCACATCATCCATTCTGGCCCGAGAGTGTCATTCTCTCGGTCCCCTTCAACTGATCGACTATGAATTGCCTTAGGCTGGTATAAAGAGTTTCAATGATCTTTGAATCAAATGTAATTCTTTTTGCCACTTAAAAGGATATTTCTACAAGTCACCTCTCCCAAGGTGCCCCGTGATGGAATCATAGTAATTGTTCCCTCGCTACTCTGAAACCTCGTCAAATTATGTCTTCTGTCCTTCTTGAAGCATGTCTTGCCTCTCAGCTCCAGAGATGTTTCTACGTCTCATTCTGTGAGTTGATCTTGCGATCCTTGAGATGATCCTAAGTTGCTCAAACTTCAAGAAGATCGATTCCTCCAAGATCCTTCCCTTCTTCTCATCGTCATGTTGGATGTAGTTCTCAAAGCTAGACGTCAAGATCAATCAAGCTTAATGAATCAAGATCCTCGAGAAAGACAGTTGGATGGTGAAGATTGTAATAGCTTGGGTCCTTTGTCCTCTTACTCACGCTTTGAATCTCGGGACGAGATTCTTGTTTAGTGGGGTGAGTGTCACATCCCAAGTTCAGCCTTGCTTGTCTTTGCTTTATCATCCATGCATCATGTTTAAATTTTATGAAACTTGAAATGGGGATTGCCTAAACCCTAGCATCAAAGGAATTCACTAGGTTCAACTAAAATATTTTCAGTGATTTCCAAATGGCTTTAAAAATGTTCATCATTTCGGAAAATGCTAGAACCATAACCAGAGGTGTTGCACATTTTCCATGACATATTTGGGCTCAATTAAATCATATAGTATTTTCATTTGGGCATTTGAATACTATAAAATATTTGAAATGCTCAAATAATCATAAACTATAATGTTTCTTGTTGGTTATATTCTAAACAGTAGCCATGATTAGTTTCATGATTTTTGAAACTGCTACTGAGTATTTTTAATAATGCCACAAACTTGCGTAAATAATAGAAAACATTAGTAAACAGAGAAGCAGAAGAGAGAGAAACTACAGGCTTTCTTACAGGCGCCTCAGAGCCCAACCTTTGTCTTGCGCCCAAAGACGCCCAGCCCACCGCGCTGCTCCCCTGTCGCCTTCCTCCCTCGCCAAGAGGGCGGGGCGTGGTCGCCAGCCTTGCCACCTCTGCTTCCACCTCCTGCTGCCCCTCGCCGCCTCGACTTCCTCCGCGACGCCACGCACCCCTGGATCCCTCTCGCACTCCCCCTCGACCGCCCCTCTCTCTCTGGACCCCCTCCTCCTCCTCTGCTCTCCCTCCCTCTCGTCACCGAGCGCACCTGAGAGCGCCGCTCGTCGTTGCCGCGACCACCACCGTCCCCTCCTCCCATGACCATGTCCAGCAGCTCAAATCGAGCACTCCATCCTCACGCCAAGGAAATGAGCCGAGGGCTCGCTTGCCGCCATCAACCCGTCTTCAACCTCGGGACACCGGAGATCGTCATCGCTGTTCTGTCGCCTCGAGCCGCCCCCCGAGCGCGCTGAGCCTCCCTACGACATCACCGTGAGCCCCTGAGCTTTTCCCCTCACCTCCCCCTCTCTCTAGCTTCCTCTAGCCACCGCCCCACGAGCTCCCGAGGCCGCCGTCCGCCATGGCCGACCTCCTGCTCACTGCTAAGCTTACCACGCCCAGCTGTGCTGTCCACCGTGCTCCTAGGGCCCCCTAGATGCGGCCTAGCTACCTGGTTCCCTCGAGGGCGAGCCATAGCCCTGCGCCCGTGCACCACCGAGCCCGGCCACCGCGACTTGTCGCCATTGCGTCGCCGGGCCGCCAGAGCCATCGCTGCTTGCACAGCTCGATCTTGAGACGACGAGCACGGCAACGCAGATGCCCTCCGCCACGCTTTTGGTGGCCGGAGGAGCGATCCGAAGCCCTCCGCCGCGCTTTGTTGCCACCGGGCGACGAGCAGCCATTGGTTAGGCCCATTGACTGTGGGTTTGATCTCCCTCGATCGATGACAGGTGGGGCCAGCCCCCTGTTAATTAGTTTAGTTTATTCCAACTTAATTAGCCACTGTTTCACTGACATGTGGGCCCCTGCGCTTAATTAGGTTAATATAACTTTTCTGGTTAATTAGTGTTAATGCCGTGGACCCCACGTGTCAGCTTTGACTCTCGCCCAGTCATCGTTGACCGGTCCCACCTGTCATTCACTCAAGCCAGACCTGAGTCACTGACGAGTCGGCCCCACTGGTCAGGTTTGAACTGAACCCGCCCTGTTGACTTGTTGACGTCATGATGACGTCAGGCTGACGCAATAAGTATTTCTGGATTTATTTTTATACAGGAAATTCCAGAAAATTGCCTAAACTTCTAAAATTCATATAAAATCAACCGTAACTCCAAATCAAATAATTTATATATGAAAAATTATCAGAAAAATCCAATCTATCCATCTGTACCATTTTCATGCATGTTAGAACAACTTACAGCTGCTGTTTAGGACAAATCATATAAATGGCATTTGAATTTCACATATGGAGTTTGGATTTGAACTTAGGGCCAAAACCAACTTCATTTAACTTTGTTGCTAGTTGCATTAGCTCAAACCACAGCATATTGCCATGTCATGGTCATGCATCATATTGTGCATTTGCATTGATTGTGTTTCTTTCTCAGTTGCCGGTAATTGTCCCCTCTCGGTAGACGACGTTCGACGATGAGTCCGATGACACCGATGAAGAACTATAATATCTTCAGAAGTGCCAGGCAAGCAAAACCTCCTTGTTCATTCCGATACAATCCCACTCTCTCGCTCCTGCTCTCTTTTACTGCATTAGGACAACAACGAATCATTTGTTACTTGCTGCGGTAGCTGAACCCCTTTATCCTTTGCACGACCTGTCATTCCACAGTAAATAGATGAAACCCACTAGCATGAGTAGGAGTTGTTTGAGCCCTGTTGTGCCTACTCATTCATGTTTGTTTGTCATGCCTGCTATTGCTTAGAGTTGAGTCGTCCGATTCATCGAGGATGAATCGAGGTGTGTGAACATGTCCCATTGTGTGTGAGCTAAGTGTATGAACACGATTTGGTAAAGGTATCGGTGAGAGGCCATGTAGGAGTACATGGTGGGTTGTCTCATTGAAGCCGCCCTTAGGAACCGAGTTCGTGGTCTGTGATCCATGATTCAGCTACTACCATGCATTGGGCCTCAAATATGACCCGCCGACTTCTTATTCACCCTTGTCCTCTGTCCGGGAGTTGCACGTAGTTTCGGTGTTTGTAGTATCTTTGGAGGCCGGCGCAAGGTTGACCGTAGGGTGGGCTGTGATGCGGTAGGCACGTGGCGGTAAACCGGCGCCCGATTGGTGTCACGGAACCCTGTTCACATCGTTTGGGGCTGTGAGCGAAACTTCGCGGAACTCCTCATAGATGGAACCCAAATAGGCGATAAACCTGGACTAGAGACTTGAGTGTCTAGGTAGGTCGTGGTCTACACCCACGTCGGCTTTCGCTGAAGTCCGCCGAGCACATGTCGTGTGCGCACGCTAAGTGGTGGAAACATGTATGAAGAAGTACACCCGCAGGTTAATATGATCTATTGAATAGCCGTGTCCATGAAAAGGACTTCGGGTTGCCTATAACAGTTCATAGACAAGTGAAAGTGGATACTCTAAAACACGCAAGATAAGTGTGAGTGCTATGGATGGCGTTCTCGAGGGAGACGGAGCGGATCCATAGTGGAGTATTGGTATGGTGAATATGTGGACTCGTGCGCCACCTCAAAAGAGTTACTTGCAAATGTAGTTTAGGATAGCCACCGAGTCAAAGCTGGCTTCTTGTTTGTTAAACTCCACCATCCCTTTATTGACAATGATGCATACGTAGTTAGTTACGATGTAAGTCTTCTTTGGGTACATTTGTACTCACGTTTGCCTATTTTATGTTTTTGCGAGAGAGACTTCAGTCTCGCTAGTAGTTCAGCGTGGACTTGACGTTTAGCTTGTTACCTCAGCTACGATCTTGTGCCCTCGGCAGATCTCGGTAGATAGTCGCTTCTGACCTTTTTTCATTTGTAGATGTCTCGTACTCGGACATGATAGCTTCCGCTTGTGCATTGACTTGTATGCTTTCAATGTTGGGTCATGAGACCCTGTTTGTAATATCTCGCTCCTCGAGCCTAATGAATAAATACTTGAGTCGTAGAGTCATGTTGTGATGCCATGTTGTATTTGCACATATCGAGCATATTGTGTGTATGTTATTGAAATGCTTGGTATGTGTGGGATCCGACTATCTAGTTGTTTATCTTTAGTAGCCTCTCTTACGGAAATGTCTCCTAGTGTTTCCACCGAGCCATGGTAGCTTGCTCTACTGCTCCGAACACTTAGGCTGGCCGGCATGTGTCCTTCTTCGCTCGTGTATCCGTCCTTCGGGAAATGTCACGCGATGAATACCGAGTCCTGTTAGCCCAGTGCTACTGTACTGGATTCGCTCATTGTTGACCGACACGCTCGATCTTCGGGTCATGGATGCTGTCCTCGTAAGTTTGTGCCACTTTGGGTTTACGACTAGCCATGTCAGCCCGGCTTCTTATCATATGGATGCTAGCGACCTTTATCATATCGTGTGCCAAAAGGCATAAACGGTCCCGCAAAGGTAAGGCGACACCTGGGAATACCGTGCGTGAGACCGCAAAGTGATATGAGGTGTTACATGCTAGATCTATGTGGCATTGGGTCGGGTCCCGACATTTGCCAAAACGCTACTGACTAACTTCGAGTAGCGATGAGCGCCTACTGATAAGTCGCGCCATCGCTATAGCTAGCGGGGCAAGGTCATGCAACTATAGCGAGCGCCAGTATGTTACACACAGCGCTCTCGCTACTTCCAAGTCAAGAGCGCGTTTGGCAAACTTTCTGTATTGCTGCTAAGTAGCGATAGCGTGGTATTTTGAAGTGCGCCATGGTAAGATTCGTGTATAGGCTTTTCCCTAGTAGTGACCTTTCAAGATCATTCTACCCGAGATAATTTCTGATAACCAAAGTGCATTTGTGCCGGGTAGGCTGATTATGGATAACGTTCTCATTGCGTATGAGCTATCACACTTCCTGTTCGGACGGAAGAAAGGGAAGGAGAGTTTTGCTGCGATTAAGGCTGATATGAGCAAGGCCTATGATCGAGTTGAGTGGAATTTTTGGAAGCTATGTTGGGAAAATTGGGTTTCAAACAGTCTTTGGGTGGATCTCATCATGAAGTGTGTCTCCACGGTGAAATATCAGATCAAAGTAAATGGTGCTTTATCACACCAATTCAGTCCTTCATGTGGTTTGAGACAGGGCGACCCCATATCACCATATCTCTTTGTCATTTGTGCGGAGGGGCTCTCGGCACTTCTTCATGACGCCCAAAGGAATGGTCTCATAAGTGGGGTGAAAATTTGCTCCAATGCACCGGCTGTGTCTCACCTTCTTTTTGCCGACGACTCCATGTTGTTACTTAAGGCGAGCAAGGAGGAGGCGGCTGCGCTGCGAGGGGTTCTGGACCTGTATGAGCAATGTTCGGGACAATGCATCAACACAGAGAAATCGGCTGTAATGTTCAGCCCAAACATGCCTGCGGAGCTACGAGAATTGGTGAAACGGACCATACACATTCAGAGCGAGAATTGGAATGAGAAGTATCTTGGCCTCCCGGTTCATGTGGGTAAATCAAAGAAGAAAGCTTTCGCTTATGTCAAAAGCTCAATGGCAGGGAAGGTGTATGGTTGGCAAGAGAGGCTCATAGCGAAAGTAGCGAAGGAGACCCTGGTGAAAGCAGTCGCGCAGGCTATCCCAACTTTTGCTATGCCGTGCTTCTACCTCACAAAGTCTTTCTGCCAAGAATTAAGCTCGCTTATGGGAGTATTGGTGGAGCCAGCAAGAGAAGGAAAACACGCTACACTGGATCAGTTGGGAAAAATTGACGCGGTCTAAAGCTCAAGGGGGACTTGGATTCAGGGATATGCACAGTTTTAACCTCGCTATGCTCTCTTGGCAGATTTGGCGGTTGATCCAAAACCCGGAGGCACTTTGTGCTCAGATCCTGAAGGCCCGTTACTTTCCAAACACTCATGTTCTTGACGCCGTGGCTAGGGATGGAATATCTTATTCATGGAGAAGTCTCCTTCATGGGCTAGAGGTGTTTAAGGAGGGATACATTTGGCGCATTGGGGAGGGCACACAGGTGCGGATCTGGTCCGATCCGTAGCTCCCCAGGCCGTGGTCACGAAGGGTTTTAACCCCGAGGGGGGCCAGCCTGCTTGAGTTCGTTTCTGATCTCATTAGCCCAATAACGGGGAATTGGGACGAGCAACTAGTCGGAGACTCGTTTTGGCCAGTTGATGCAGCCTCTATTCTGCAAATCCCTCTTCGCGAAGGAGTTGATGATTTTATTGCCTGGCAATTCGAAGCAATAGGAAATCACACAGTTAAGAGTGCATACAAATTGCATGTTCAGTTGGAGAAGAACGAGCGGGATGGCAATGCGGCAGAGTGTGCACGGGCCTACCGGAAACCTCGATAATCGTCATGACGATTCATGGAAGAGGCTGTGGAAGCTACCCGCCCAAGGAATAATCGAGATGTTTGCATGGCGATAAAGCATGAGTCTCTGTCTTTGCAAACTAATCTTGTGAGAAGAGGGGTGCAAGTTGAGGATAGAACGTGCTTATTTTGTGGAAGAGTGGAGGAGGACGGGGCGCACTTGTTCGTCAAATGCAAGTTTGTCAAGGAAGTTTGGAGGGATCTTTCGCTAGAGAAGGAAAGGGTGGAGATGGAATGTATCACGTCTGTGCATGTGATGATGGACTTTCTATGGGGGCTAGATGAGAAGAAGCGCGTCCTAATCCTTACATTCTGGTGGCTGTGGTGGAGCAACCGAAATAAGGTGAGGGAAGGAGAGATGCCGGATACGGCCGAGGATGTAGCGAGGAGGACTAGGAGTAGCGCTTTGGAATACTGCCAGGTCTATGCACAAGGAGGGCCTGCTGCAGAGAAATCCGCATGGCTACCCCCACCGAACGACAAGATTAAGCTCAACATCGACGGATCGCATATGCCAGGCGAGATACACGTTGGATGGGGTGTGGTGGCGAGAGATGCGGCGGGCACAATCTTGGGTGCAAGAGCTGGCAGGAAGGAATTTGTTGTTGATGCCTTTGTGGCCGAGATTCATGCAATGGCCAAAGCCGTCTCCTATGCTGCGGACATGGGTATGCTACATGTGATCTTCGAGACGGACTGCCAACTGTTAGCGGAAGCCATGGACTTGGGGAAGGTTGACTCCTCGGCATACTCAGCAATCATTGAAGATACTAAGCTTCAACTCAAACTGTGGTTTTCACACCATGAAATAATGTTCTGTAAGAGGCATGTAAACTCTGTAGCTGATGAGCTTGCCAAGCTTGGGCGTTTATGTGATGTAAACCACTCTGTGGAGTGGGAATCGGATGCTCCAGCCAATGTGGCTGTTCGTTCTTTGGGTGATTTACCCGGGCACCAGTAATATACAAGCTATGCTTGACCTTCAAAAGAAAGGTAATGGCGGCCACGTAAGACGGCGTCTGCGGCCGGTCAGGGATGTCGCGATTCCTAGGGGGGCTTCCACCATTAGGTGGAGGATGACGCCAAAGGTGCCGGTGGCCTCGGATGCCATGCCTAGAGGTCACTGTCCGGTACTTCACCTAGTTTTTAGTTTAGTTTAGTTCAATTTTTATTTGGTTAATTGAAACTTTGTTAAGTTTCATTATTTGGTGCAAATATATCAAAATTTAATAAATTTAATCTGATTTAGCATCAATTTTATTCATTTTTATGCTCGATCCGTTTGAAAGAGGACAAATATTTGATGCGTACGATTGGAGTTGTTTTCACTTTTAGTTTCACAAAAAAATTACCACCAACCGAAAACAACAAAATTCGGTGAATTTCAGTTATTTTGATTTGCGTTTTGACCAAAGTTTGGAATATTCACTTGAAGTCAAAAAAATATTTGAATTTTTTAAAATTATTTTTTGAGAAATATTTGAATTCATGTGTACCACTGAATGAAATTGCCCAAATATTTTAGCTGAAAGGTAAATATTTCAGTGATTGCTGAAATTAATGAAATTCAGTAAATATCATCGAGATCTTACTGAAAGTGAAAACCATGCTCGCAACGTGTTAGTACGCGGACATTTGATCCCCTCCGAACGCTGATCCGTCGCTGGAATTGGCCACGACAGTCTCTCTATGACGTTAGTGCCCCCACCCACACGTACCCCTCTCGAACATGCTTGAGATTCTTCTAGGCCAGCCTAAGAGCATTTCTAGCAGATCCCGGAAAACACCACCTGTAAAAACAGTATACAAGTCGATCCTAAAACGAATTTACAGTACCGCGAGGCATCAGACGGAACCGATGCCGTAAACCCATATCCTAAAAGTTTTTTCTTCTTTTTTCGTCACGCTTCTTCTTCCTAGGGACGCATGCATGGATGAACTCGAACTCCAGCCGGCCAGAACGGCGTCGTTCCGGTCTGTCGCCTGCTCCGACCCGCTGCCTACTCCGGCGACACTCCGGCCAACCGCTGCCAAACTCCTGCTCGCTGCTCGCGCACGGCGTTGCCAGCCCCCCTGCTCCGGTGTTGACCGGTTTTACGGGATCCTGAAAAAGCAGCTCGAATCCTCCATATATGACGGATGGATGCTCTAATATATGGAAACTTGTTTCTTTTTACAGAATATGTTGTTTTACGGGAGCTGGATGCGGTTTTGCTCAACCTGTGTATCGTAAATACGAAGGTTTGACTGCAGATCTGGTGCACAAGCTCTAACAGCTCCATGGCCGCCGAGCTCAGCCTCCGCAATCATGGCCAGCCGCTCCCTCTGCTTCCTCGCGGCCCAACGACCCAAGCATCGACCGTCGAATGACAAAAACAGGTGACATGGTCGACCGGGTCGCGCTGGTGAGGCGGGAGCGCTCCGGTCGTCGGCCATCTCCGCCACGGTGCCTGAGGCGAAGGGCGGGAACGCAATGTCTGACTCGAACACGTACTCAGTGGGCGTGCGCCGGCGAGACGGGCGCACTCCGGCTTCCGGGCGTTCACCATCTCCTCCTCCTCTCCACCTGATAGCTTAACAGCGACCCGTTATGACGAATGCCACGTGTCGGTTACCCTTTCATGATGATAATTTTGGTATTGCCATGGAACACTTTCATGACGCAAAGTGACGCGCCATTTATCGTCATGGAAGTGGAAACTTCCGTGATGATAATTTTGATATTGTCAAGGAACACTTTACGACAGCATATATATGACTATCTTGATTCTGTCAAAAAATCATCATGAATGTACATGCATGACAGAAAACGTGACCTATTGTGACAAACATGTATCATCACAAAAGTGTTTTGTTTGTAGTGGGGGATGCGAAGGGGTACTCCTTCGATCGGTGGTGGGATGTTGGGTACCAACGACGACCACGTTTGGATTGGGCTTTAATAGTAGAGATTATTTGAACGACTATGAATTGTCACGAAGCCAAACTAGTAGTGCTACAAGGGAAAACTAATAATCATACACTTGTACTTTGATGTTGACTCCAATTCAATTTTAATTGAATTTTTCCCACCATTAAAAATCAGCATGGAGTCCGTAGGCCTCACTTCCTTTGATGGTATGATCTGAACAGTAACGGTCGCAACATTGTCATTTTGAATAATCGTGTGTAAACCTTTTCCCCTGCCGTCTAGCTGGTACCTCGTACTTTGCAACATTGTCACGACAATCATGGTTGCATCAGTTTAGATTTCTACAAAATCATCATTCTTAAATTAAAATTTACCAAAGTGACCCAAAAAATAAACGGATTAATGTATGTTTACCAAATTATTTCTCAAAAAGGTAGTACTTGTAAGATCGCCTAACCAATATATAAAAAGATTAAATTTTCCAACAGCAAGACCAATCAAGGGAGAACCAGCACTAACCACACAGGAGAAGATTGCAACACTGGCGGAAAGGGAGTTGCTGAACCCTTCCTATAGGCCGATGGGAACGGTGAAAGCGGTGAAGGTTACCGAATACGACGACGACATGGTCCCTCAAACCCCACCAGCTTCTTCGCGTCCCGCACGTTCACTTTGTACCTATGCGCTCATGGACACAGTGATATATGGCTTAGATCATCAAGCGGTGATGCGAAATGACGCATTTTGTGCTTATTTCAGGTGTATCAGGCATCAGTTAAGCCCAACAGAAGCGACAACTGAGCAATGATCTACAGCCAACATCAGATGCGTATGATTTCCACTAACAAAGAAGATTCCACACCGTTCAAACTAAGGATGCGTATACATAATTACATATAATCCCTCCGTTTCAAAATAGATGACCCAACTTTATACTATAATTTAATACAAAGTTGCGTCATCTATTTTGGAATGGAGGGAGTACATCTCATTTGTTATTGGGATCTTCGTGGTTGTACTTATCAAACATGTCCACTTTGGAAACCTGTGTTATGGAAGTGAAGTAGAACAAATAAGACAGAAGTTGTTGTGTCGTGGTCCAATTTGTGTTAGAACTGTCTCCAAACCAAATTGAGGAGAGAAAATAAGAGCAATCACAGGAAGCAGAGGCACATGTTTATTTGACAATATTACCCTCTTCAAAGATTTTATGGGAGGGTGTGCCCATTTTTTGTCCTTTCTATGTTTTCTGATCATATAAGACCGCTGAGGACATGCCTTCGCATATTGGAAGCCTATTTTTTCTATTTCTATGTCCGTTAAATCATGTGAATCAGTGAGAACCAATGATCATACCAATGCAAACAACCACAATTGACGAAGCTATGCGCAACATTTTTATTACACACCAAAAGAGGACAAATACATTATGCATATGCCATTCAGCTGACATTGTTCTTTGCTTTATTCAATTATTCCCATTATGAGAATGTTCTTACACTGAAGGCCTAGGTACTTGCAGGGGGTGGAGGTCGTAGCTTTATGACCGGAACAAGGTATCCTGCAAAATTTGCATCCTTCGCATCATGATGATGAACATAAGCAATTATAATAAAGTGTGCACATATATCAACACATGCGCAAAAAAAGATGTGTGCGAGTGTGTGTACAAATATAACAATATACCAACCTGCACAATGAGTGTGTGGGTGCAACCCTTTGCCGCATACATGTGTAATACGGGCGAACTTGGGTAGACTGATCCTAGTCAGTTCGTGAGCGGTGAACCGATCACAGACGCAGCGGATGTCCGTCGCACCTCTTATTGCACCACAACATAGGGTCCACGGTTGCGGAACCTGGTTACCAAGATTCTTGTCGATGATACCCAAGCAGTCTTGCATCACGTTATTTTTATCGATGGTGCAGTGATCTACTCCATGGATTGCTTGTGCATTGCGCGAACAAGAATAGATAGCCAAAAAGACTAGGATGCATAACACTCCAGTTACTTTACGGTTGGTCATGTTCTATGTTGTGTAGTACCGTCGGTATGTTTTAATGCATGACCTTCGCACCACTCAGCCTCTTATATAGCGGTTTTAGTGCAAGTTCCAGAATTAGACTATTTTTAATTAGTTGAGAGATATATGACTTGGATATGTTCTAACTTAATGTAGGCACATCTAACTCTTGTATCAAATGGTTGGCAATGGATACGTGGATGCAACCTAATAATTGTTGGCGATGGAGTAGTTGATTTTTCAAACGCTTAATAGATATGCGTACCCTACTTGGGTGTGTTGAAATTTAATGTAGGCACATGTATGGTTCCTGTAGTATCAAATTGGTAAAGGATACTTCTAATTAAATGTAGTTAGGTGCATCCAGTTCTTGTATCAAATTGACGATAAAGGATCGTGGATAAGCCTATTTCTATCTATCTATCTGTATATATTTTAGTATCTATATCTATATCTATATCTAACTATACTTTGTTGGGGAATGTAGCAGAAATTCAAAATTTTCCTACGTGTCACCAAGATCTATCTATGGAGAAACCAGCAACGAGTAGAAAGAGAGTGCATCTACGTACCCTTGTAGATCGTTGAGCGGAAGCGTTCAAGTGAACGGGGTTGATGGAGTCGCACTCGCCGTGATTCAAATCACCGATGATCAAGTGTCAACGCACGGCACCTCGCGCTCAACACACGTACAGCCGGTGACGCCTCCCACGCCTTGATCCAGCAAGGAGAGAGGGAGAGGTTGAGGAAGACTCCATCTAGCAGCAGCACAACGGCGTGGTGGTGGTGGATGAGTGTGGCAATCCAGCAGGGCTTCGCTAAGCACCACGGGAGAGGAGGAGTACTTGGGATAGAGGAGAGGGCTGCAACCAAAGGCAGAGATCGAATCACGTGTATTGTGTCTGTCCCATGGGCAGCCCTATGCCTCACTATTTATAGGGGAGAGGGGCTGCGCCCCTTTAGGGTTTCCCACCCAGGGCGGCGGCCAGCCCCCTGATCCCATCTGGTGGCGGCGGAGGGGAGAGAGGGGAGGCGCACCTGGTGGGCCTTAGGCCCATCTCGCCTAGGGTTTGCCCCTTCCCCACTTCCCACGCCTTGGGCCTTGGTGGGGGCGCCCAGCCCACCTAGGGGCTGGTCCCTCCCACACTTGGCCCACGAGCCTCTCGGGGCAGGTGGCCCCACTTGGTGGACCCAGGACCTCCGGTGGTCCCAGACGCTATCGATAAACCCCAAACTTTTCCGGTGACCAAAACAGACTTCCCATATATAAATCTTTACCTCCGGACCATTCCGAACTCCTCGTGACGTCCGGGATCTCATCCGGGACTCGAACAACATTCGGTAACCACATACAAGCTTCCTTTATAACCCTAGCGCCATCGAACCTTAAGTGTGTAGACCCTACGGGTTCGGAGACATGTAGACATGACCGAGACGTTCTCGGTCAATAACCAACAGCGGATCTGGATACCCATGTTGGCTCCCTACATGTTCCACGATGATCTCATCGGATGAACCACGATGTCAAGGACTCGGTCGATCCCGTATACAATTCCCTTTGTCTAGCGGTATTTTACTTGCCCGAGATTCGATCGTCGGTATACCGATACCTTGTTCAATCTCGTTATCGGCAAGTCTCTTTACTCGCTCCGCAACACATCATCCCGTGATCAACCCCTTGGTCACATTGTGCACATTATGACGATGTACTACCGAGTGGGCCCAGAGATACCTCTCCGCTTGCACGGAGTGACAAATCCCGCCTCGATCCGTGTCAACCCAATGACACTTTCAGAGATACCGTAGTGCACCTTTATAGTCACCCGATTACGTTGTGACGTTTGATACACCCAAAGCACTCCTACGGTATCCGGGAGTTACACGATCTCATGGTCTAAGGAAGAGATACTTGACATTGGAAAAGCTCTAGCAAACTAACTACACGATCTTTGTGCTATGCTTAGGATTGGGTCTTGTCCATCACATCATTCTCCTAATGATGTGATCCCGTTATCAATGACATCCAATGTCCATAGCCAGGAAACCATGACTATCTGTTGATCACAACGAGCTAGTCAACTAGAGGCTCACTAGGGACATATTATGGTCTATGTATTCACACGTGTATTACGATTTCCGGATAATACAGTTATAGCATGAATAAAAGACAATTATCATGAACAAGGAAATATAATAATACTTTTATTATTGCCTCTAGGGCATATTTCCAACATACTTGTACTAATACAAACTTCCTAGATATTTTCATATTAATCGATGAAAACAGGAAAATAGAAACCGTTGATTTTGTGGGCCGAATTATTAAGGTTCAGATCTATTAGTAGATCCCTTGGATGTTTCAATTGAAAGAAAATCGATATTAATCAGCCAAAAAAGGAATAGATCCGATCCAATCTAACCAACCGTCCAGATTCGACAAGATAGATGAGAAGTCATCCAATACTCAAAATCAGGACCGTGTTTCTCTGTTACTAACCTAGCCACGACTGTTTTGTATATCGCTATAACATCTACTTCCTCCGCTCCATAATATAAAAAAGTCAAAAATGTTTTTATATTATGAGATGGAGGGATATAGTATAAAAACGTTCTTATATTACGGGACGGAGGGAGTAGATGTTTTTAAGCATGTCAAATCTAAGTTTTTAACCATTGAATCTGTTCCACTTCAAATCTCGTGCAGATTTAGAGCATCTCCAACAGGCGCCGAACGCGTCGCGTGCAAAAAACTGGTTTGCCGCGCGCCCATTGCTTGAGTTTGGATGCTAGCAAGCTCTGGCTCCAAAGAACAAGCGCTAAAATGCAGCAGCTAGGCCGCCTCCAAAGATCGCGCACACAACATTTTTTTATTTTTAGATAAATCGGAAGCATAGATAAATAAAAACTAGATAGATTGCATAATAATACTTTTATTATTGCCTCTAGGGCATATTTCCAACAGTCTCCCACTTGCACTAGAGTCAATAATCTAGTTCACATCGCCATGTGATTAACATTGACAGGTCACATCGCCATGTGACCAACATCATCAAATGAGTTCTGGGGTTTGATCAAGTTTTGCTTGTGAGAGAGGTTTTAGTCAACGGTCCGAACCTTTCAGTCCGTGTGTGCTTTGCAAATTTCTAGGTCATATTGTAAATGCTGCTTTCATGCTCCACTTGGAGCTATTCCAAATGGTTGCTCCACTATACGATCCGGTTTGCTACTCGAGTCACTTTCGGATAGGTGTTAAAGCTTGCATCGACGTAACACTTTACGCTGAACTCTTTATCACCTCCATAATCGAGAAACATGTCCTTATTTACTCCAAGGACAATTTTGATCATTGTCCAATGATCCATTCTGGATCATTCTTGTACCCTTGATCGACTCATGGCAAGGCACACTTCCGTGCGGTACACAAAGATAGCATACCGTAGAGCCTACGCTCGAAACATAGGGGACGACCTTCGTCCTTTCTCCCTTTTCTGTTGTGGTCGAGCTTTAAGTCTTAACTTCATACCTTACATCTCAGGCAAGAACTCCTTCTTTGACTGATCCATCTTGAACACCTTCAAGATCATGTCAAGGTATATGCTCATTTGAAAGTACCATTAAGTGGTTTTTGATCTATCCTTATAGATCTTGATGCTCAATGTTTAAGTAGCTTAAACCAGGTTTTTACTTGAAAAACACTTTTCAAATAACCCTATATGCTTTACAGAAAATTCTACATCATTTCTGACCATGAATATGTCAACAACATATACTCATCAGAAATTCCATAGTGCTCCCACTCACTTCTTTGGAAATACAAGTTTCTCATAAATTTGTATAAACCCAAAATCTTTGATCATCTTATCAAAGTACATATTCCAACTCCGAGATGCTTACTCCGGTCCTTAGAAGGATCATTGGAGCTAGCATACCTTTTAGCATCCTTAGGATCGACAAAACTTTTCTCGATTGTATCACATACAACCTTTCCTCATTTAAAACGGTAAGGAAACTCATTTTGACATCCATCCGCCAGATTTCATAAATGCAGCTAATGCTAACATGATTCCGACGGACTTAAGCATCGCTACGGATGAGAAAATCTCATCGTAGTCAACTCTTTGAACTTGTGAAAAACTCTTCACCACAAGTCGAGCTTCATAGTCGGTGACGTCACCGTCCACGTCCGTCTTCTTCTTAAAAATCCATTTATCTCAATGGCTTGCCAATCATTGGGCAAGTCCACCAAAGTCCATGCTTTGTTCTGATACATGGATCCTGTCTCGGATTTCATGGCTTCTAACCATTTGTCGGAATTTGGGCCCACCATCGCTTCTCCATAGCTCGTAGGTTCATTGTTGTCTAGCAACATGACCTTCAAGACAGGATTACTGTACCACTCTAAAGTAGTACGCATCCTTGTCACCCTACGAGGTACGGTAGTGACTTGATCCGAAGTTTCATGATCACTATCATAAGCTTCTACTTCAATTGGTGTAGGTGCCACAGGAACAACTTCCTGTGCCCTGCTACACTCTGGTCGAAGTGATGGTTCAATAACCTCATCAAGTCTCCACCATCCTCCCACTCAACTTTTCGAGACAAACTTTTCCTCGAGAAAGGACCCGATTCAAGAAACAATCCTTATTGCTTTCGGATCTGAATTAGGAGGTATACCCAACTGTTTTGGGTGTCATATGAAGATGCATTTTATCCGCTTTGGGTTCGAGCTTATCAACCTGAAACTTTTTCACATAAGCGTCGCAGCCCCAAACCTTTAAGAAATGACAGCTCAGGTTTCTCTAAACCATAGTTCATACGGTGTCATCTCAACGGAATTACGTGGTGCCCTATTTAAATTGAATGTGGTTGTCTCTAATGCCTAACCCATAAACGATAGTGGTAATTCGATAAGAGACTTCATGGTATGCACCATATCCAATAGGGTGCAACTATGATGTTCAGACACACCATCAAACTATGGTGTTCCAGGCGGTATTAATTGTGAAACAATTTCCACAATGTCTTAATTGTGTGCCAAAGCTCGTAACTCAGATACTCATCTCTATGATCATATCATAGACATTTCATCCTCTTGTCACGATGATCTTCAACTTCACTCAAATTACTTGAACCATTCAATAATTCAGACTTGTGTTTCATCAAGTAAATATACTCTACATCTACTCAAATCATCGTGAAGTAAGAACATAACGATATTCATCAGATGCCTCAAAGACTCATTGGACTGCACACATCAAAATGTGTTACTTCCAACAAGTTGCTATCTTGTTCCATCTCACCGAAAACGAGGCTTTTAGGTCATCTTGCCCATGTGGTATGATTTGCATATCTCAAGTGATTCAAAATCAAGTGAGTCCAAACGATCCATCTCGCATGGAGTTTCTTCATGCGTATACACCAATAGACATGGTTCGCATGTCTCAAACTTTTCAAAAACGAGTGAGTCCAACGATCCATCAACATGGAGCTTCTTCATGCTTTTATACCAATATGACTTATATGGCGATTGCCACAAGTAAGTGGTACTATCATTACTATCTTATACCTTTTGGCATGAAAATGTGTATCACTACGATCGAGATTCAATAAACCATTCGCTTTGGTGCAAGACCATTGAAGGTATTGTTCAAATAAACAGAGTAACCATTATTCGCTTAAATGAATAACAGTATGGCATGCACATAATCCAATCATGTCTATGCTCAACGCAAACACCAAATCTCGATGGTAGAGGGAGCGTGCGATGCTTGATCACATCAACCTTGGAAATACTTCCAACACATATCGTCACCACCTTTAGCTAGTCTCCGATATTCCGTAGCTTTTATTTCGAGTTACTAACACTTAGCAACCGAACCGTATCTAATACCCGGTGCTACTAGGAGTACTAGTAAAGTACACATTAACATAATGTATATCCAATATACTTCTATCGACCTTGCCAGCCTTCTCATCTACCAAGTATCTAGAGTAATTCCGCTCCAGTTGGTTGTTCCCTTATTATAGAATCACTTAGTCTCGGGTTTGGGTTCAACCTTGGGTTTCTTCATCGAGCAGCAGCTGATTTGCCGCTTCATGAAGTATCCCTTATTGCCCTTGCCCTTCTTGAAACTAGTGGTTTCACCAACCATCAACAATTGATGCTCCTTCTTGATTTCTACTTTCGCGGTGTCAAACATCGTGAATGGCTCAAGGATCATCATATCTATCCCTCGATTTGTTATAGTTCATCACGAAGCTCTAGCAGCTTGGTGGCAATGACTTTGGAGAAACATCACTATCTCATCCGGAAGATTAACTCCCACTCGATTCAAGTGATTGTTGCACTCAGACAATCGAGCACAAGCTCAACGATTGAGCTTTTCTCCCTTAGTTTGCAGGCTAAGAAAATTGTCGGAGGTCTCATACCTCTTGACGTAAGCACGAGCATGAAATCTCAATTTCAGTCCTCAAACATCTCATATGTTCCGCGACGCTTCAAAAACATCTTTGGTGCCTCAACTCTAAACCGCTTAACCGAACTATCACGTAGTTATCAAAACGTATGTCGATGTTCGCAACATCCACAAACGACGCTTGGGGTTCAAAGACATTGAGCGGTGCATTAAGGGCATAAGCTTTCATCGTGTCGCATAATCGCCACCGACAACTTTCAACTATATTTCTCTAGGAACATATCTAAACAAAGGAACTAAAGCGCGAGCCTTCGACATAATTTGCAAAGATCTTTTGACTATGTTCAGATAATTAAGTTCATCTTATGAACTCCCACTCGATAGACATCCCTCGGTCATCTAAGTGATTACATGATCCAAGTCAACTAGGCCGTGTCCGATCATCACGTGAGACGGACTAGTCATCATCGGTGAACATCTTCATGTTGATCGATCTACTATACGACTCATGCTCAACCTTTCGGTCTCCGTGTTCCGAGGCCATGTCCGCACATGCTAGGCTCGTCAAGTTAACCCCAAGTATTTTCATGTGTAAAACTGTCTTACACCCGCTGTATGTGAACGTAAGAATCCATCACACCCGATCATCACGTGGTGCTTAGAAGCGATTTAACTGTAGCAACGGTGCACGTCGGGGAGAACACTTCTTGAAATTTTGTAAGGATCATCTTATTTACTACCGTTGACCTAAGTAAACAAGATGTATAAACATGATAAACATCACATGCAATCAAATAGTGACATGATATGGCCAATATCATTTTGCTCCTTTGATCTCCATCTTCGGGCTCCATGATCATCATCGTCACCGCATGACACCATGATCTCCATCATCATGATCTCCATCATCGTGTTCCATGAAGTTGTCTCGCCAACTATTACTTCTACTACTATGGCTACCGGTTAGCAATAAAGTAAAGTAATTACATGGCGTTGTTCAATGACACGCAGGTCATACAATAAATAAAGACAACTCCTATGGCTCCTGCCGGTTGTCATACTCATCGACATGCAAGTCGTGATTCCTATTACAAGAACATGATCAATCTCATACATCACATATCATTCATCACATTCTTCTTGGCCATATCACATCACATAGCATACCCTGCAAAAACAAGTTAGACGTCCTCTAATTGTTGTTTGCATGTTTTACGTGGCTGCTATGGGTTTCTAGCAAGAACGCTTACCTACGCAAAACCACAACGTGATATGCCAATTGCTATTTACCCTTCATAAGGACCCTTTTCATCGAATCCGTTCCGACTAAAGTGGGAGAGATCGGCACCGCTAGCCACCTTATGCACGGTGCATGTCAATCGGTGGAACCTGCCTCACGAAGAGTACGTAAGGTCGGTCCGGCCGCTTCATCCCACAATACCGTCGAAACAAGATTGGACTAGTAACGGTAAGCATATTGAACAACATCAACGCCCACAACTACTTTGTGTTCTACTCGTGCAAAAAATCTACGCAATAGACCTAGCTCATGATGCCATCGCTGGGGAACGAGCGTAAATTCAAAATTTTCCCACGTGTCACCAAGATCTATCTATGGAGAAACCAGCAACGAGTAGAAAGAGAGTGCATCTACGCACTTTGTAGATCGTTGAGCGGAAGCGCTCAAGTGAACGGGTTGATGGAGTCGCACTCGCCGTGATTCAAATCACCGATGATCAAGTGTCGAACGCACGGCACCTCGCGCTCAACACACGTACAGCCGGTGACGCCTCCCACGCCTTGATCCAGCAAGGAGAGAGGGAGAGGTTGAGGAAGACTCCATCCAGCAGCAGCACAACGGCGTGGTGGTGGTGGATGAGTGTGGCAATCCAGCAGGGCTTCGCTAAGCACCACGGGAGAGGAGGAGTACTTGGGAGAGAGGAGAGGGCTGCAACCAAAGGCAGAGATCGAATCACGTGTATTGTGTCTGTCCCATGGGCAGCCCTATGCCTCACTATTTATAGGGGGGAGGGGGGCTGCGCCCCCTTTAGGGTTTCCCACCCCAAGGGGCGGCGGCCAGCCCCCCAGATCCCATCTGGTGGCGGCCAGAGGGGGATAGAGGGGGAGGCGCACCTAGGGTGGGCCTTAGGGCCCATCTGCCTAGGGTTTGCCCCTTCCCACTTCCCACGCTTGGGCCTTGGTGGGGTGCCCCAGCCCACCTAGGGGCTGGTCCCTCCCACACTTGGCCCACGCAGCCTTCAGGGCAGGTGGCCCCACTTGGTGGACCCGGGACCCTCCCGTGGTCCCAGACGCTACCGATAAACCCCAAACTTTTCCGTGACCAAAACAGACTTCCCATATATAAATCTTTACCTCCGGACCATTCCGAACTCCTCGTGACGTCCGGGATCTCATCCGGACTCAACAACATTCGTAACCACATACAAGCTTCCTTTATAACCCTAGCGCCATCGAACCTTAGTGTGTAGACCCTACGGGTTCGGAGACATGTAGACATGACCGAGACGTTCTCCCGTCAATAACCAACAGCGGGATCTGGATACCCATGTTGGCTCCTACATGTTCCACGATGATCTCATCGGATGAACCACGATGTCAAGGACTCAATCGATCCCGTATACAATTCCCTTTGTCTAGCGGTATTTTACTTGCCCGAGATTCGATCGTCGGTATACCGATACCTTGTTCAATCTCGTTACGGCAAGTCTCTTTACTCGCTCCGCAACACATCATCCCGTGATCAACCCCTTGGTCACATTGTGCACATTATGACGATGTACTACCGAAGTGGGCCCAGAGATACCTCTCCGCTTGCACGGAGTGACAAATCCGCCTCGATCCGTGTCAACCCAATGACACTTTCAGAGATACCGTAGTGCACCTTTATAGTCACCCGATTACGTTGTGACATTTGATACACCCAAAGCACTCCTACGGTATCCGGAGTTACACGATCTCATGGTCTAAGGAAGAGATACTTGACATTGGAAAAGCTCTAGCAAACGAACTACACGATCTTTGTGCTATGCTTAGGATTGTCTTGTCCATCACATCATTCTCCTAATGATGTGATCCCGTTATCAATGACATCCAATGTCCATAGCCAGGAAACCATGACTATCTGTTGATCACAACGAGCTAGTCAACTAGAGGCTCACTAGGGACATATTATGGTCTATGTATTCACACGTGTATTACGATTTCCGGATAATACAGTTATAGCATGAATAAAAGACAATTATCATGAACAAGGAAATATAATAATACTTTTATTATTGCCTCTAGGGCATATTTCCAACATACTTGTACTAATACAAACTTCCTAGATATTTTCATATTAATCGATGAAAACAGGAAAAATAGAAACCGTTGATTTTGTGGGCCAGAATTATTAAGGTTCAGATCTATTAGTAGATCCCTTGGATGTTTCAATTGAAAGAAAATCGATATTAATCAGCCAAAAAAGGAATAGATCCGATCCAATCTAACCAACCGTTCAGATTCGACAAGATAGATGAGAAGTCATCCAATACTCAAAATCAGGACCGTGTTTCTCTGTTACTAACCTAGCCACGACCTGTTTTGTATATTCGCTAAGTAACATCTACTTCCTCCGCTCCATAATATAAAAAGTCAAAACGTTTTTATATTATGAGACGGAGGGATATAGTATAAAACGTTCTTATATTACGGACGGAGGAGTAGATGTTTTAAGCATGTCAAATCTAAGTTTTTAACCATTGAATCTGTTCCACTTCAAATCTCGTGCAGATTTAGAGCATCTCCAACAGCGCCGAACGCGTCGTGCAAAAACTGGTTTGCAGCGCTACCATCGCTGAGTTTATGCCTTGCTGCAGCGCTGGCTCCAAAGAAATGCGCTAAAATGCAGCAGCAGGCCGCTCAAAGATCGCGCACACAACATTTTTTTTTATTTTTAGATAAATCGGAAGCGTAGATAAATAAAAACTAGATAGATTGCATAAATAAAAAACGAAACATAGGTATTTTACATCGGTGCAACTAGATAGATAGTTGGAAAGCATAGATAAACTACGACGCAACTAGATAGAAACTACTCCAAGTCGCTATCCTCATCACCATCATCATACTCGTCGGTGTCGTCCGAGGTATCGAGCCATATGTCCAACCAACGATCGTCGTTTTTTGTGAAGAACGACCTCCCACCTGCTGCAATGATATCCGATCGCGATTCGTCAATGCCTTCCGCCGCCTCTCCACCCGTGGAATTGCGGCGCCTTCGCGTGTCCTCTCGCGGCGCCTTGCCAAGAGGGATTGCTCGTGGCGACGTCCTCCGGTGGCGCCGGCGCCACTCCCATGACCCTTTGCCCTCCTCTGGCGAGGAGGAGGCGGCGCTGCCGCTCAGCGTGCTCGCACAGTCTTACGCCTTGTTAAGACGAGGCGGCGGGCGACGCCCGGCGCGCCGCCGGAGCGTAGATGTCTCGAAATTCATCGCCCTGCTGCTCGCCTAGGCGCCACGCCGCCACGTCGACTGCGGGCGGCCTCATGCACCGTCTCATAAGTGCCGGGGCCGAGCCAGAGTTCGCCGAAGCGTATCTCCGAGTAGTACCCGCCGTTGGGGCGCAGGCGGACGCCGCGGAAGCCCGACGCTCCTCGGCGGTGCGGCGGCATGGTGGTGCGTCGGGTGACGGGGCGCTGGAGCGGTGGAGGCGCGCGTGGCAGAGGAGGAGGAAGAGGCGCGTGGCAGAGGAAGTGGAGAAGGCGTGTGGCGAGCGCCGCATTTTATAGGCGCGCCGGAAGCGGTGCGCCAAAAATGGCGCGTGCGGCGGCGCCGCCAGCAAGCATAAGCGCTTTCAGCGCTAGTTTCCCGCCATCGCTGAGAAGCGGCAAAACATTCCGCGCTAAAAGCCGGGTTTATCAGCACGACGTCTTTTTCGCTACCGTTGGAGATGCTCTTAGATTCACACCGTGTGCGTTCCTCGCCGCTACTTGCTTGTCGCGCACGTCGCTGTCGCATCGCGTTACTTTTTTTCTTTTTCTTTTTCTTTTGAGGGGTGCTTTTTTACTTTTTTTTGTCCAGCCTCTTGTGCATGGTCCGGCTGTTTTTTCTTTGTCTTTTCTAGGCAGTGTTGTTGTAAGAATTCGAAGAGGATATCTGTTTTTAGGCCCATATTACTAATCGGTTCCGTTCACGTATTTTTTGTTTGGCAAGACTCGCAGCTCAGGCCACGTACTTTTCTTACTTGTCGTTCACTACAAGAAAAAACCCTAGCAGTAGCATGGGTTTTTGTCTAGCAGTAACATGGGTAGGCGCGCTACTAGTACGCTACAGCTAAACATTAGCGGTAACGTGGTATCTACACACGCTACTGTTAATTCAGATAGCAGTAGTCACTACTAGGAAAAGCCTAGTAGTGGCGCTGATTTAGAGGTTAGCAGTAGTGCGGGTCGGCGCTATAGCTAACTTTTAGTAGTAGCGCGAGATTAAACCCCCGCGTCTAACTCAGTTAGTAGCAGCGTGATCTCTTCGGCGCTACTGATAAATAGCAGTAGCGTGTCCCATAACCCCATGCTACCATTATTCATCTGTATTTTATTTTTATTTTGTTTTATGCTGTATTTATACACTGTTATACAAATTCATGGGCTATAGTTTAGGGGCAAACGGGTCGGGTGTCTCCTCCGAGGAACTGCATTAGGAGCGTTTTGATCCAGACTTAAACGCCAGGCCTCCGCCTGAAGGCCTTCAGGCACTTCGACTCAGCATTTGTTCTGAGCCTGTACCGTCGCTATCTGAATGTTTTCAGCATTGATATCTTCCTGGGCCTTGGCCATCTGTTCCCTAAGCTTCACAGTCTCTGTGTTGCGCTCCGCTTGGTTTTCCGCCGTGACCTCCGTCCCCATTAAGGTTGTCAAAGTATCCATCAACTCATATAAGACTTGAGCCGGAGGCCTGGCTGGCCCGGATCCTGAGGGGCTAGTTGCTGCTGTCGCTCCAGCCGCCGTGTTGGTAAGAGTCGGCGCCATGCCTGCCATGAAGATGGCGGCTCGGCTCGGCGGCTCGTAGGGGTCCGGAATACTTTGCCATCGGAGCAGCCCCCAAGCCCGCCGTCTTGAAGCTGGTAGATTGACTCCGTCTCTCCGGTCGAGGACTCCTCACCTGAGTAGATGAGAGTCTCTCCTCTAGATGCAGAATCTTCTGCAAGTTCCACACCTTGCGTGAAGCCCACGAAAACATGCTTTCACCCGGCTTGGACCCGGGCGGGTTGTGTGCGCCGAGCCGGCTTGACGATGTCGGCGCAGAGGTCCGGCTCAGGTTCAGATCCGCCGATCTTGCCGATGAAGACATGGATTCCGCCAAAGGGGACCCAGTCCCCGTACTCCATTGAGTCGGCCTCGGGGCCCCAGCCAGCGTCGTCGATGTAGAGCTTGCCATGGCGACTCTTGGTCATCCTGCCAACGCGCGTATCCTTCAATCCCTGGGAAAGAGCCCTTCAAGAACTCGAAACAACCGTGCCCTGGCCCACGGTGGGCGCCACCTGTAGTGGTTTTGTCACGGTAGATGCCCTAGTGAAAGGACTTAGTCACGAGGCCATCACAATGGTGATTAGCTTGTCGAGGTTGAGCGGGTCGAAAGACACAGATTTACGCAGGTTCGGCCCCTCACGGTGGAGGTAAAAGCCTACTCCTGCTCTTGCTGCTTTTTTGCTTGAGTATTGATTACAAGGGAGCGGATTCGCTTGACCTAGCTATCGATTGATTGTAACTTGCTCTGTTCTATACCGGGGACTCGCCTTTATATGCAGGTCGAGGCCACCAGCTTGCAAGAGTCCAGGTCGGGCCATGCTTCGTGACCGATCCTAACTCTAGGTTGCCTTGCCTTCTATGACAAGTCATCATTGGGCGGCTTACTTCCAGGCCACGCGCCGTCTTCTGGCCTTGAGCCTTAAGCCGGCCCATCTTATGAGCCGGCCATCCAGCCCTTCATCTTGATCCCTTGGACCCGTCCGAGGCCCATCTTCGAGAGTCACCAGCGGCCTAACCCAACCCTTTCAGGGTGGGTCATACCGCGGGTTATATCCCTAACACTTTCGGCCACAAAAATTCAGACCAACCAAAAACACCGGATTCCGTGAATTTCAGTTATTTTGATTTATGCTCGAGTTTAAAGACGAAATATTCACTTGAAATCAAACAAATATTTGAACTTCATGATATCGCTAAAATTGTCAAATATTTTGGCTGAAAGGTAAATATTCTAGTGGCTACTGAAATCAATGAAATTCAGTAAGTTTCTTGGAAATCTCACCGGAAGCGAAAACCATACTCCAAACGTGTTGTTCGCGGACATTTGGGGCGTGTTCCTAGAGTTGGCTATTCGAGCTCGGCCAGCCGAGCTCAGAGCATTACTAGAAGAACCCTCAAACCCTAAAACCGTTATAGCAGTTTTAAGGGTTGAGAAGTGCCAGTTTTTGACACTTTTAAGGGTTGAAAAACAGGGGCAAAGACTAGAACCCTCAAACCCAACCCGTAAACTGCTTTAAGGGTTGGATTTGAGGGTTCTAGTCTTTGCCTCAACCCCAACCTTTAAAACTGTCATTTCATATATCACACATTTCATCATATGACATCTCACAAATTCCAACACAATTGACATAAAACAATAATCATTCTAGTTATTATTACAACACCGAATAAAACAATAATCATTCAAATTATTACAACAAAGTTTGAGCAAATTACACTAATTGTTCGAATCAAATAGTACATAGAAAAATAAAACAAAGATACATCATGGGCCAATGCGCCGCCCATCCAACTGCCAATGGTGCTCTACTAGATCATCCCGGAGCCGACCATGAGTGGTTGCATCCTCAATCTGACGATGTGCTTGAAGAAAAGCGTGCATGCGAGAAGGGTTTCTTTCCGGTTGCACACGGGTACCAACATTGTCATAGAAACAAGGGAGGTTTAACCCTCTCTCATCCTCTAGGATCATGTTGTGTAGAATCACACAACATTTCATGACAATCCTCAAACTACGCCGCATTCGGTACCTTCTGCGGAAGAGACGAGGAGGGTATGTAGGTACCTCGGAGAAGTAGTCTTCCATCAAATGTTCGTGTCCTAGAGCGCGGTTCCGGTAGATGGTGACTCGGCCCATCTTCGACCCTCTCCTCTGATCCATCAGCTTCACGCGGTTTTCAAACGATTGCACGTCGATGAGGAGGCTCATCATCTCGACGTTGTCGTCTTGCAACAACTCATCAATGTCGGAATCATCGGATGTCGACCAATCCGACGAATCAGACATCGAGTCCATGACAATCTCCTCATTGTTCATCTCCATCTGCAAAGGACATTCACTAATTAGTGCTAAAAATGAAACAATAAAAAATGAAACAAAATGAAAAAAAGCACATACCTCACCTCGGAGGAGGAGGCGTGGCGCCCGGGAGGGCGGCCGGGGCTGGCTTGACGGCGGGAGGGCGGCAGTAGGCGGGAGGGGGCATGCCAGGCGGCAGGAGGCGGGAGGGCCAGGAGGGGAGGAGGAGGAGGGCACTGCATGTGGAGGAGGACGCGTGGTCGGGCGTGGAGGCGGGCGGGCGGTGCGCGACGGGCGGGAGGCGGAGGCGGCCGGGAGGAGGCGGCAAGGAGGAGGGCGGCGGAGGTTCTGCATGCACGGATCCGGAGTGAGCTGAAAACTCCCGCCAAATTGGCGGGAACTGGTCGGGGAGGGGTTGGGCTGGCCAACCCCTGTTTCTACAGGCTGGGAAGAAGAATAGGGGTTGAGTAAAAAATTTGAGGGTTTAAGGCTTAAGAGGTTCTATTTTTTGGAATTTTTTTGTCTCAACCCGTAAAAAAACGGTTATTTTTAAAGGTTTAGGGGTACTAATAGTAATGCTCAGAGCCTCCGCTCCCTCTGCTTCCCTGCCGCCCAAGCATCGACCGCCGAATGAGAAAGAACACGTGACAATGACATTTGACATGGTCGATCTGGCGTGCCGGGGCCGCTGCAGCCGTCGGCCATCTCTGCCACGGCGCCGGAGCCGAAGGGCGCGAGCGCGGTGCCTGGCTCGAGCACGTACTGAATGCCGCGTGCGCCGGCGAGACGGGCGCACTCCGGGCGTCCACCATCTCCTCCTCCTCGCTACTCCCTTCGTCATTCCAAGTGGGACCATGCCGTCAGTGGCTGGCGAACCATCAAACTCCCGGATAAGATTTCCAAGCCAGGGGAAGAGCAGAGCAGAGGACAGCAGAGGCGATGGCCGCAACCTGCTCGCTCCGTTCCGTCGTCCGAGCTCCGCCGCCTCCGCGGGGCCTCGCCGGGGCCAGGAGGGCGGTGCGCTGCTGCAGCAGCGCCGCTCCCACCGGCGCCTCCACATCCAAGGTCAGCACGCCCGCCCCTAACCACGCATTCGTCTCGCGATTGGGGATTTCCTCGATTGATCCCTTTGCTGCTGATTTGATTTGTACTAATTCGTTAGAAGCTAACCCACTGGTTGTGGATCTCGCATTGGCTGTGCAGCTCGTCCTGGAGGTCAAGGAGAGGCTCCAAAGGGAGCATCCGGGCCTCCCGACGGGCAGGAGCGGCAGGGATGACGACGAGATGATCCTCTGGTTCTTGAAGGACAGGAAGTTCGCCGTCGACGAAGCCGTCTCCAAGCTGGCCAAGGCCATCGTATCCTACCCTGCAAAATATCCTAGTAGTGTTCACAAATATCCTAGTAGTGTTTCAGTGTATGCTTGCTTCTGAGCTAACAATTTTACAGTTCGGTTACGCATCGCTTGCCTAAGTTCTTGTTGTCAAGCCTGATTATTTTGCTTGTTAGAGTCTCACACACTCTCAACGGCTGCAGCAAAATTGTAAATATATAGTACTTCAAGGTAACTAGATTCTTGGGTATATATACAAACATTCAATTGCGAGGGACTTGCAACAGTCTCAACTTGAAGAACAGAGGCGAATTCTCCCAAGCAATCTACAAATTATAATTCAGAGCAACTGTTTTTACCAATTGCACAATGTCTGTTTACTCCGAGGGACTTCTTATCCCTGACAAAAGGAGTCGCATTGGTTCCCAATGTGAGGATTTTTTCTAAAGATGATGTACCTTTTGTCAAGTTTTCTACTTTGTAGTTTCATGGAGGGCCTAGCATTTTGTCCATTAAATTGTAATCAATATGAATAATAGTTTTTCGTATTTTGTGACTTAAGCTTTCCTTCATCTGCATTAGAAATGGCGTCAGGATTTCCGCGTGTCGGAATTATCAGAAGAATCAGTGAAAGGATTGTACCAAACTGGCAAGGCATATGTGCATGATTCTTTTGACATCAACGGCAGGCCTGTGCTAGTAGTAGTGGCAGCCAAACATTTCCCTTCTGTAAGTTTTCCAGATCTGACTTTCAAGACAAGATTCTGAACAAACTGATGTTCCTTCCCCTGGATGAAAGTACACACACTTGCTAAGTGTTAGAAAATAAAATGAGAAAGTAATGATACAGAGTTATGCCTTGACTAGTGATAAACTATGAGGCAAAACTTTTGAGAGGAAATACAAATTTAAATTGTTCAATTCAATCTGAACTGGCATACCTGTTGGCTCTATTTATTCTGCAATTTATCATTATGATGTCTTTTGTGAAGTAGATGCCTATTTTCTTAATTATATGACTGATTGGTCACAATATTGCTATTACAGAAACAAGACCCACTTGAAAATGAGAAGTTATGTGCCTTTTTGGTCGAAAAGGCTTTACGTAACCTTCCCATGGGAACATATAATATACTTGGAATTTTCGATCTTCGAGGCTTTGGTGTAGAAAATGGTGATCTCCAATTCTTAAAGTTTTTGGTAAGTTCAATCCTTTTCTTAGCTGATGCCATCATTTTCCCTGATTGTGTTGGCAGCTGTAAGACATTAATGAAGCAATCCAGATGAGAGTCACATACGTTTTGAGGATTATTCATACACCTTTCATTAGATCTATCGAACATAAAATAAAAGTTGATTTGTTAGAATACTTTGATCTGCAATCAAGGTTTATGAGTCGATGAGTCGTTCCGAGGTTGAGACTCATAGACTAAGCTCAACTAATCGACACTAGCTGATCACTCTGTGCGTTCGGTTTATTCGGTTTGCATGATTCGGTTTATACGGTTTTCCGGTTTGTACGGTATTAATACTTCGGTTTATACGGTATGATATTAAAATACGGTTCGGTTTCGGTATATACCAAATTTTTTCGGTATGGTTTCGGTATACACCATAATAACCAAAGTTGACGCGAATTTGAAAATGATATACTATATTTTACAAACTTATAAATTCAAACACATACTTTTTAAATACAAACAGTATATAACTTTATATAAGTATATATGCATGCCCCAATTCATGCCTTGAAAGGTTATGGACGACGTGGTTAGCATTTTTGCAAGAGAAAAATTACTACGTTACAAGAAAAAATGGGTGTTCTTTGCAGGAAATTTTACTCTTATACAAGAAAAATGACTACTTGTATCGTTGTTTGCCTCAGGAAATATATATATTTTTATTTCGGTTTATTCGGTTAACCATTCGGTTTTTGGGTATATACCATAAAAACCGAGATTCAAAACGGTATGAAAAGTTCATACCATATCGAAACCAGAAACCATAAAAATCGTGAATTCGGTTCGGTTCGGTTTATTTTCGGTATGGTTTTTCGGTTCGGTTTTAAAATGCACAGAGTGACTAGCCGACACTAAAGTTGCGATTCATAGACTAGTCAACACTGAAGTGTAGTCGTCACTGGAGTTGAGACTCTATAGACTAGTCTTGACTAGTCCTTGGACTCATAATCCATGTCTGCAATGGTATATGAGATTTCAAATGATATAATTGTCTCATTGTCATTTCTATATCCATTTCGAAGAAGAAAGTGGTGATGGTTGAAAGACAATGTTTTCTATATACCCTCGAACAGAAATTTTTATCTATATGCCAAGGCATCTAGAGTTACTTTTCTGACCGGTTCTTGCTTGGATATCCTGTACTTCCAAGATTTTGAAGCCTTTGTAGCTGTTGCACCTTTGCGTACAACTAGTCCATTACTGTTGTGAATGGATGTTAATTTCCAGAGATTTTTCAGATTAATGTGTTCTACTATTACTATCCCAAGCGGCTTGGCGAAGTTCTGTTTGTGGATGCACCATTTGTGTTTCAGCCAATGTGGCAGCTTGTTAAACCTCTGCTGAAACAATATGCCTCCTTGGTCAGTACTGTTTTTCTTTTCTTTCAATGGTCTTGGTCAGTACCGTTTCTCTGAATCTTATCAAATGATTTTTACCGCTAATAGTTGTCGCTTGTTCTGTATATAAGGTGAGATTTTGTGATGCTGAGACCGTGAGAAAAGAGTACTTCACAGAAGAGACTGTGCCTCCTGATTTCCGCCGTTAGGCGTCATGGTTTCTGCATACTGGGCTGTCATACTGTTTAATGGCTGGTGGTCAGATTCTGTTGAAGGTCAGTTCAGTGCTGATTTCCCCTGTTTCTGCATTTCTTTGCCCTTCTGTCGGTTTATTTTTCTGCAGCAGTGTAAAAATCCAGGCATTAACTGTGAGCTGGACCATGAGTAATGCATACCAAGGCCGATTCGATGGGTTACAGATTATAGAGTGCTAGCTGATGTTACAGCGTTGCAGCCATGGTAGCGACGAGAGCTGTAATCTTCAATCACCGTTTGACCACCGGAAAGTTGGACGCCATATGTGAAGGTTGGCGCATGGCCATCCTTTGCTGGTGCCACTGCTGGTTGTCTCAAAACTTTCCGCCTGCGGGTTTGTTTCCGGGAAATGTTTGAAGGTTGGATGTTGGACAATTATCTTCTGCTAAGTTATTGCGGGTGTAAATAGTTAGAAGATTAGCAGCGCGGAATAACTTTTTGTAATGAGTGTGTGAAAAGAAATGGTTATCTGAATAATAATACCAGTAAGAGGTTTCTTTTTTCCTTTTTCTTGATCAATCCGCAGGAGCGCTGCCTATTTATTAAGAGCGGAGTGAAACCAAATACTATTATGTACAAGAGGTGGCATGTTCTTATGGTTTGGGTTCCAGGCTTCCACTACCATTATACAGGATATATTTCAGTTTTCTTTATTTATTTTTTGTTGCATGGGAATATATTTCAGTTGGAAACATCAGATATGCATGGTACAGACAGACGTACTATCTTAGCTAGCCTACAGCCCTACACACAAAGAAAGAAAGAAACTAAGAGCAAAATCACTATCAACCCTGCCACGCTCGGGAGGCCGGGGAGGGAGGGAGCTCAGCGCAAGCAATCGACCCAAGCAGGAACGCCACCGGCCAGCGCAGCGAGTGAACCCTGCGGTCACCTCCGATCCGGGGCTTGTCCCACCGATCCAGGCATTGCTTCACACGGACACCGCGGTGCGGTGCGGTCACACCACCACACCACACGTCGGGCGGTGAGGCGTGAACAAGCGGCATCATGGGAGCGGCAAGGCTCACGGGCGTCCTGTGCGGTGCGCGCGCCTGGTCCCCGGCCACGCTCGCTCTGCCATAAGGATCCCACCCCGCGCACACTGGCATGGCATACTGCTGCGCTCTGCATCCCGATCCAGACACAGACACACAGAGACAAGCTTTTGGCTGCTCCTGCTCGGCTGCTCCCATGGGGCTCTGCCTGTCCGTGGCCCTGTGGAAGGACAAGGCCTACGCCCGCCGCCGGGCCGCGCAGCACGATGGCGCCGTCGACGTGATGGTGCGTGGCGGCGGCGGCGGCTCGGGTTACGGGCTTCTGGCAGGGGGCGGAGTGCCGGAGGCGAAGGAGGCCGTGGCCGTGGCGGCGCCCAGGGCTTCGGGCGCACTGGGCACGCCGGCGCGGCCGATATGGCAGAGGAGGGTGCTCATGGGCGTCAAGTGCCGGCTGCCGAAGTTCAGCGGCATGATCCTGTACGACGAGCGCGGCCGGCCGGTGGGCGGCGGCGTCCGGGACAGAGCCCGTGACCAGGTACGTACGTGGTCACCACGTTTGCTCAACTTACGTGTGTGTGAATGGATGTATCATTGTCCTGTACCTGTCTGCCTGCAGGAGAAGCACGCCGCCGCCATTGATAACATCCTGAGGGACCTGCACTGGTCCAGCCGGTCGCCGGCGGGCAGCTTGATTCCGGCGTCGGCCCGGTCCAGTTGAACACCGCTCCGTCCTTTCCAGTTTGTTAGGCCCACATTAAGAAGAAGAAAGTTCAGAAATTTCCTCTTTGCAAGCCTCATTGTTTTGGGAATAGCCAGCCAGAGCTGTGCCTAGGCTAAATTCTGCCAAATTCTGGTTCTCAATGTGACATCAACCAATGAAATGGAGGAGAGATCAGAGGGCCATGCATGTAGCATTAACTAGTTGAATGCTCTTATATTTGGATAATGGGACAACTTTATTCGTAGAGATGCCAGTATTCTGATTTGAGCTTCTATGCTTGTCTTGATCAGTCCCCAATCAAATTAACCAACTCAAGGCCGTCTTGCATTTGAAGCCACTTTGCTGTATGCTGTTTCTGGCATAGTTTCATACTAGTAAGGCATGAGTCACTTTCACAACATTAAATCTCTTCAAACAAACATACTGCACAAAGAAGAAAGATTTTCAGCTCACCGAAATTGGAACAAGTAACCAACAAACTGAGTCAAAATTAACTGCCTCCTCGGATTGATTCAACATACTGTGAACATCAGCAAGTTCAAAATAGTTCCCGCCAAAGAAATAAAGGGTCCAGAATTGTCATTCAAAGGAAATTTTATGATGACATGGACATATAGATCAGTACTCATGAATCTAATTACTAGCTTCATCAAGTGTTAGCAATGACCAAACTAGCATGCCACATTCATACCATACCAGAGGCCATCATCTTCTTAGGCTAGAGCACTGAAACAAAGTTTGCCAACTTAGTGAGCCAAGCAAAATCCTTGTGTTGCAGTAAGGATTTTCGAATTTTAATTGCCTTATGAACATTTACACCACATAACTGGGGTTATAGTCAGGCCCTCCGGGCTATAACGGAACATTGCTAGGCGATAAGCAATGTAAGCCAGCACTGAAATTTTAATGCATTGCAGAATGGCCTGTTCTCGCACTTTCTTAGTTCCAATATGTGTTCCAATATGTGTGCATCAGGATGAACAAGTTCATAACAAGCCATGATTTTTCCTCTACTAAATGATCCATTAAGATATCAAGATTCAGGATTCAAATCATCACTTTAACCCAGCGTTAACAACGGCCATGCCAGCATCTAAAAGTGTAGAACCAACATCCAGCTAGGCAAAGTACACAGAAATAGGAATTACTATCTTACCACACATAATGAAAACTTCGTCGCACCGTACACAGTTACCAATTTTCATAGCATGCTCTTGGTTCATGTAATTCTGAAATTAGTTGGCACTTCTCCTCGGCAAGCAGCCACATAGTCTTCAGCAAGGCGCGGTGCAGCTTCCTTGTGAGGACATATGCACTTCTCCACGAATGCCTTCTCAGTGAACTTGGCGATTGTATAACAGCTCGGGTCACCTTTGAGCAATCCGTTTTCCTTAAGAAACTTCAAAAGATAGTAGCAGGGTCTGAGCCGGACCTCCAGGCTAAAGTTCCCCTCCGCGAAATTAGCTCATACAAATCTGAAATTAGTCGGCATTTCCCCTCTGCGAGCAGCAGCATAGCCTTCAGGGAGGTGCGGCGCAGCTTCCTTGTGAGGGCATATGAATTTCTCCGCAAACACCTTCTCGCTGAACAAGACCATACCATAGTAGTCTCTGTCATGATCTAGCAATCCATTTTCCTTGAGAAACCTCATAACATAGTACCGGGGCCAGAGCTGGTCCTCCAGGCTAAAACTAAGCATCGCTGGCCGACGAGCAATGTACGCGGGTTCCAATCCCACCTCCGTGATGAGGAAGTCGGACTTGCGCTGCAGCGTTTCCTTGGACCACCTCAGCAGAATCGGCCACTTGGACACAGCAATGGCGACATCGGCATCCGACCACCTTGTTGCCTTCTTCAAGTGATCCACTTTGGTGGCCATCTTCTCCTCACTAACTAACGCAACAGACCGCAGAGCTTGCCTGAACATCGCAGAGCCAGGAGGCACGCCTAAAGCATCAGCAGAGGCAACCATCGCCCGGATTTGTTGCACGTTGGCTGAACATCGCAGAGCCAGGAGGCACGCCTAAAGAAGTGGGCCTTTGAGCCCTATCACTCCTCCGAGAAGCCCAACTCTTGTGAGCGAAGCCCAGCTTTTCATCCACTATGTAAGGAGTATTTCTCAAAAAATGTCTCAAAAAAAGTATTTCTCAAAAAAATCCACTATGTAAGTATACTATGGAAGTCCCGTTTGTCTCAGAAAGAAATGGAAGTCCCGTTGCTAAAAAAAATGTATTGACTTCTCAAAGGGAAAAAGTATTGAGTTCTAATTTTTTTTATTGAAGCCCCATTTTCAAACTGACTTTAATAGATAAACCACTGAGGGGTGCACCCAAAAAAAGCCTCATTTTTTTTACAAATGGTAGTTTAATCACTAATTTTAGCAAACTTGACCTGTCTTTTTTTTGGGGGTTAAAACTTGACATGTCTTCCAACATACACCTATCTAGAAGAACAAACTATGTGTGTTTCAATGGTCGGACTAGTGGTCATCGTCAAAACTTAACAACACATTTTTTGGCAACTATAGGATGGGTTATATAGAGATTAGACGTTGACCATGTCATTTTAGTCCCCAATCCAATGTTCCAATCTAATAGGATTGTCTCAAAAAAAAATAGTATCTAATAGGAATTATTTTGGGAGAATTTAAGAGAGAAGTTTCTTACCATGTTTTGTTAGTCATAATATATGAGGGATTAGCTAAGTGATGATAACAAAAAATGTGATGAAACATAGCTAGTCCATTAATAATGCTATGGCATGGAATTTTGATCTCCCATGCATGTTGGAGCTAGCTATCTTGGATTAAGAGGCAACCGGAAGCGAAGGCACACTTTGGTCATATCACTAACTTCATTGGCTGGCGGTTTAATTAGTTCGATGAAGGCATAAAGCTCTGTCAGGTAGCCAATTTCATCCTTTTTCCCACTTGCATGGGGTTGACCTCTACACCCAGGTGTTGTAGACTTGCAGTAGGCTTGAGGTACTTTTGATTTTATGAGTCAGGTGCACTAGGTTTTGAACGATTTGAGGTACTTTTTTGCATAAACTTCCAATCTATTCTTCTTTCACTACAAAAAAATTATAACTGATTTCTGGTGACATTCTCAAAAATCATGATCGATAATGACGGTTTTCTCTGGTTTGTCATGGAAACCGTCACAGACCAGCAACATAAGGATGGCTGTCAAGTTGGCAGCCTCATTATGACGACTAAAGAGGGACTATCACAAAACGAAACTACTTTGCGTATGACAGGGCGTGGCCGATTCATGCACGATGTAACATCGGACGATGTCCTGTACTTTACCCCCCCCCCCCCCTCAGGAACGGCTTGATTAATGGCGTCGTGCATAGCTCATCTACGCCCGGTCGTGTATAGCGAGACTCATCACGAAATCCATCATGGATCGACCATCAGGACCTAGCTTATACACCATTTTCACCGCCACAGATGGATGGTGTTGATGTGTCATGTGCGCCTCTTGTTTATCCCGCATGTATGTCACATATAGTTAATACTAGAAGGGTTGTGGGCGCGGTACTGTTGGGTTTCATATTACTCACTCATTTTCAAAATATAAGATGTATGAAAAGTCCAACCTTTTAAGTTTGATCAAATTTGTAGATAAATATATCAAAATTCATAATATAAAACCGATATGATATAGATTCATCATGAAATGAATTTTCATACTTTTTTATTTTATATTATGAATGTCGATATTTTTTTCTCTGAATTTGGTCAAAATTATAGAAATTTGACTTTTCAAAAAACTAATACTCCTTATATTTTGATGTTGTTGGAATATTTAGTTTGGCCGGTGGGTGGGGGAGATGATTGAGTGTGCTTTATTTTTATTTACAACGCGGTGATTTGTTGGGCCTTTCGAGGTGTGATTCTGTGTTATCCGCAACTAACCTATATTTATGGGGGATTTTTTTGGCGTCGGTGGCTGCATGTACTATATTGGTGCCAGAGTACCACACGGTGGCACTTCTTTTTTCTAGGTGGTGATAGAGTGCCGGTGGGGGAGGTGATATGTTTTTATAGGACGGTTGTTGTTTATTGATTTGTAAAATCGTTGGTCCGGTCAAAATCGCAAACCAAATCCAAAATTGAATATATCAGTTGAATAAAAAAAGCCTTCAAAATTATGGAACATAGTGAATTAAAATAATTGAATGGAGAGCTTCTTGAGAAATTTTTGACCTAGTCAAAATCGAGTAACTCAATCTAAATTGAAGGCCTCAATTACTTGTGATGCCTTAAAAATTAGAAAGCACAGTGTATAGTATAAAAGAATTAATAAGAGAGGTTTGGAAAATTGTTGACCCGGTCAAAATCGGGTGACCCAAGTTCAATTGGAGACCTCAATTGAATGTAGACTATTTAAAACTAGGGAGCATAGTGTTATAGAGGAAGTATTGGATTGCAAAAAAAAAAGGAATATCTCTGATTCCAACAACAACAACAATAAAATAATCAATAAAAAGTGTTGGTTTCCAACAATGAAAAAGCAATCATAATGCTAATCAAAATAAACCTGATAACCAGGGTTAAAAATTTCAGTGGGGTCCGAAATAGTTTTAACCCTGAAATTTCGATGTAGATTCGATCTGATTTCAAAATAAATTTAAATTATGTTAAAATTCATTAAAATTAAGTGAAATTTGAAATCTCAAAATCCAAAATAATTTCTGAAATATGTGAAATTTTTGAAAATTTGCATATTTCAGTGAGCTCCGAAATTAGTTTGTTTCCGAAATGAAAAACCTTGCTGATAACATTATGACAAACTGGGTGCATTTAGCTCAAGTCAAACATTCGAGCCAACTTGTAAAGTGCAACAGCTGGGTTCATTCAGTCACATAGTAATAATCAGTTCTACTGTTTGTCAAATACTTCTAGATCAACCCAATATAATAAACCCAGCACTACAGGTCCATTAGATAGTTGCTAAGATGAGCAAAAGTCAATACTTTCTAGATCAATCCAACAACATGAGTGACTCTCTATTGGAGATTCCTTCCATGAACGTCCGGTAAAATCCACCTATCCACCTCAAGTACACCATGATACCAATATGGCGTGGGCACGGGCCACCTAGTTTTCCAATGTAAGTTCAAAGTTGAATAAAACAGTATATGCTACCACAAACAAATGGAATTGAGAAAGAGAAAGAATACCTATTTTCCTTCCACCCTCCCTGTATTTCCTCAGGCTGGTTCAATCCTCTGTTGTCCAATATATTTCTTTCAATGTCAGTTAGCAGAATGAGTGTATGCATACCAACTACAACTAGCAAAGCGTAACACAAAGAAAAAAAATATACCTTTCCGATGATAGTGCTAGACCAATCTTTTTCTTTAAAACGTCGACAACCTTACTCCTTGGCAGGAAAGGAGTTTCTTCATGCCCATCATAGAAGTTCATACCGACGAGATTCCCACCAAAATTAATTAGAGGGCCTCCAATCCCAACCTAGTTAGTATGAAAATATAAATAGAAGCCCGAAGTTAGTGGAGAAGTTGCAACTCCTGAGATGTAGTTCATCACATGCATTGTGATTAAAGAGATAACTTGGTTTTACTTTCTAGACTGCCTACCATGCAACATTACGGTAAGAGATTATTTTTTGCGGGAAACAGTAAGAGAAATTCACCACCGTACCTTCTTGATTTTACATGTGGACAGCTTAAGAGCTCTGCAATCAAGTTCAGTATCCTTGTTTCTACACTTCACTTCACCACGCGAGGCCATTAATAGTCCTTCGTTAGCTTCACGTCCTATAGCAACTACTAACTTCTCTGATGACTGGTGTGCTGTGTTGAAAATATCTTCTGGATAAATACGATGAAAACTCTTCTCGACGCTGACAATAGCAATGTTGTAGTTTAAGTTGTAAAATTCCAATCTCCCATTGGCACGTTGTTTCGGTGGGAGAAACACCTCAATCTGCAATGGTAAAGTGAGCTTAGCTAACCATCATATAACTTAACATTGTTAAACCTGAGATATTGTAGGGATATAGATGTCAGCAAGGAGTTGTCTTGCGTCATAGATAGAGTTATTTTCTGTTTAACTTTCTATCCCTATTTCTCTCTCTGTAATATCTCTGGTTGGTTTGATCCCAACCGAACTCTTTGTACCCCTCGCGAGACTTCCCTCGCTCGATCAATATAAGCTGTGGGCTCTCCCTGTTGGAGGGTTGAGACGCTTCCACATCTTCGTTCATGGTATACAGAGCAGGCCCTTCCATCACATCTAGCTAGCCTCCATCAATCTCCCATCACCTCCCTCCCATCATGTCGTCCTCCACCGTCCCTGTCACCTCCGGCCTCAACTACAACACCTCCGAGCCCCTCTCCCGGACGAACTATGTTCTCTGGAGAGCTCAAGCGCGATCCCAGATAATGGGCGCCGGCTTGTTTGGCTACTTAGATCAAACCCTAGAGGAGCCTCCCAAAACCATCACCACCAAAGACAAAGATGGCAAGGACTAGGTGATTCCAAACCCTGCCTATGCCCCCTGGCTGATCCAGGATCAACAAATCGTCGCTTACCTCCTCCGCAACCTGTCCAAAGAAGTTCTTGTCCAAGTTGCCTCGCTTGAATCCTCTCATGCAATCTGGGCTGCATTGGCGACTATGTTCTCTGCCGTCTCGTTGTCCCGCGTCAACAACATCCGATCTGCACTAACCAACGCGCAGAAAGGTACTCAGTCGGCCTCGACGTACTTTGGGCACATGCGCTCCCTCTCCGATGAGCTCGCGGCGGCGGGCAAACCACTCGGGGAGGGGGAGCTCATCTCCTTCATCGTCGCGGGCCTGGACATGGACTACCAGCCGATCATCTCCGCCCTCGACGTGCGCACTGAACCTGTAACCATCGACGCGCTCTTCTCCATGGTGGCGAACTTCGATCAGCGGATCGAGATGTTCCATGGCGGTGGTGCTGGTGGCTTCAAGTCATCGGCCAGCGCTGCGTCTCGAGGTCGTCCAAACGCCGGCAAGGGCGGCTACCGCAACCAGAAGGGCGGCGGTGGTGGTGGCTCCCGCGGAAACGGCGGTGGCCAGTGGCGAGTCCAGTAGTGAGGCTTCATAGGGCTTCAGCCTACCCTCCAAAAGAATGAAAAATATATTTAGTACTACTCTTCATCACAGCCCAGCAGCCCAATCTCTTGAACCCAGCCCACTTCACCATCAGCCCACAGGAATCTAGCGAACAAGCACATCGATCGGGTGGGCACGCATGCAAGAGAGTGAGATAACGCTAAGGCTCCACTGCTCAGACCTATTTGGACAGAAGAATTAGGAGATAATGTTTTTTTCTTCACACAAACGTTTCGTTTTTTTCGCCATCAACTTTGAGCCCACCCTTCATTTTCTTCCTGGATTCGCCACTGGCGGTGGCTATGGTGCCTCTGGTGGCGGCAACCACGGCACTGGCGGAGGTGGCTACAACGGCATCGCTGGCGGTGGCTACCACCCAGGCAGCGGCTCTGGTGGTGGCTACCATCAGAACAATGGAGGAGGAGGCCACTATGGTGGTGGTGGTGGCGGCCACTATCATCAAAACCCTTCTGGTGGCGGCAACAACGCTCGGCGCCCTCCCAACAACAACAACAGAGGGCGTCACTTCCAAGGGTATGACGGTTATGAGGGACGTTGCCAAATCTGTAAGGAAACAAATCATCTTGCAAAGGACTGTGATTGGCGCTATGCCGATGATCCTAACTCCCAAGCAAGAAAATTGCAGCTGCAGCTGATGTATCCTATGGTGTCGATACCAATTGGTATGTGGACACAGGTGCCACAAATCATATCACTGGTGAATTGGAGAAGCTGACAATGCATGAAAAATACCGTGGCCATGATCAAGTCTACACCGCCGCAAATGGTGCAGGTATGGAGATAAGTCATATTGGTCACTCATTTATCAAAACCCCACACAAAAATCTTGAGCTCAATGAAATCTTGCATGTTCCCAATGCTTCCAAAACCTTGTTATCTGTTCATCGTATTGCCCTTGACAACAATGTGTTTCTAGAGTTTCACCCATTCTTTTTTTTGATCAAGGACCAGGTCACGAAGAAAGTGCTTCATAGAGGTGTTTGTGTTCAAGGCCTCTACTCTTTGCTTCCGCAGTATTGCCGATACAATAAACAAGCCTATGGTGCCATCAAGCTTTCTGCTGAACGGTGGCACAATCGCTTAGGACATCCCTCATTTGCTACGGTTCATCGTATTCTTAGTAATAATAATCTCCCAATTGTTGGTGAGAGAAACTCAGAAACAATTTGTGATTCCTGTCAACGTGCTAAAAGTCATCAATTACCATATCCTGTGTCTATTAGTGTCTCTACAAAACCTTTGCAACTCATTTTTTCTGATGTCTGGGGTCCAGCACCCACCTCTGTTGGTAGACATCAATACTATGTAAGCTTTATTGATGACTTTAGCAAATATACATGGATTTATCTTCTTAAGAAACGTTCTGATGTGTTTCAAGTGTTCCACAACTTTCAAGCTCTTGTAGAGCGAAAATTCGATAGTAAAATCATTGTTGTACAGTCTGACTGGGGTGGTGAGTATGAGAAACTCAATTCTTTTTTTCAAAAGATAGGTATCTCTCACCACGTTTCATGCCCACATGCGCATCAGCAGAATGGCTCTGCTGAACGAAAGCATCGACATATTGTCGAAGTAGGCTTGGCTTTATTAGCTTCTGCCTCCAGGCCTCTCAAATTTTGGGATGAGGCTTTTCTCACCGCTGTTCATCTTATTAACATGTGGCCCAGTCGCACTATTTCTCATGAAACTCCCACTGAACATCTTCTTCATATCACACCAGATTACACCGCTCTTCGTGTTTTTGGTTGCGCCTGTTGGCCAAGTCTTCGTCCATATAATACTCGAAAACTCATGTATCATTCCAAACAGTGCGTTTTTCTTGGCTATAGTGCGCAACACAAAGGTGTCAAGTGTCTTGATGTTTCTACAGGTCGTGTGTATATCGCACGTGACGTCGTCTTTGATGAGACTCAGTTTCCCTTTGCAAGTCTACACCCCAATGCCGGCGCCCTCCTTAGGAAAGAGATCCTTCTTCTCCCATCTCACCTTTCCGGCGTTTCGTGTGCGGGTGATGATAGTTGCGCTGACCAAAATATGACTAATATATCTCCTGTTATCCCTGAGTTTACTGTTCCAGGCAGAATCAGCGACAAAAATGACGCAGAAAATGGTGCATCAGGGAGCTCCAGCGTGCATGCAGGCGATCCGGTGGAATCAGCCTCGGGATCGACCCGGCTGGCCGCGTCCGATCCGACCGCATCCCCCTCGGGATTGCCATCGAGTCAGCCGGCCCGGGGCCCTCCACCATCTCCCGCCCCGCGCCTCTCTTCAGGAGACGCGTGTCGCCCTGCCTCTGCGCTGGACTCCGCGGGCCCGCGCTCCAATCAGCAACGGGGAGCCAACCGACCGCGCGGTACACGCCGGTCCCACAGACGTACTCCAGGCTCCTCCCGCGGGCCACCCTGTCCTCTGCGCCAGGCGTGCCAGACGGGCCCGCTGCGGGATCCGATGATGATTCTGTCCCTCCACCCGGATCTTCTGCGGCTACGCCCGTCTCTCCGTTGGCCCGTTCTGCCACAGCAGATCCGGCGGGGTCTGGTGTTGCTGATGCTGCTGGATCCTCTGCGGCTCCACCACCGCTCGTCTCCATGCCTCCTTGTACACGTCTTCGTGACGGCACCATACAACAGGTCAACTACAAAACTAAGTATGGCCTAGTTTCTTCTGTTCCCACAGGTGAACCTCGCACCGTTAATGAGGCTTTAGCTGATCCTAAGTGGCGGATGGCAATGGAAGAGGAGTTTCATGCCCTCCAGAAAAATCATACATGGCATCTTGTTCCTCCTCGTCCAGGTCGTAATATCATTGATTGCAAATGGGTGTACAGAATAAAATGCAGGTCTGATGGTACAATTGATCGGTATAAAGCTAGACTTGTTGCCAAGGGGTTCAAACAGAGGTATGGACTCGACTACGAGGACACATTTAGTCCTGTTGTCAAAGCTGCCACCATCCGCCTTGTTTTGTCCATTGCTGTGTCCAGAGGATGGAGCCTTCACCAGCTAGATGTGCAGAACGCGTTTCTTCATGGTGTTCTGAAAGAGGAAGTGTATATGAAGCAACCTCCTGGGTTTGAGGATAAACATAAACCATCTCACATTTGCAGGCTTGACAAATCTCTTTATGGACTCAAGCAAGCTCCACGTGCCTGCTACTCTCGATTGAGTTCTAAGTTGCACACCCTTGGCTTTACTCCCTCTAAGTCTGATACATCCCTGTTTATTTACCATAAGTCACAGATAGCTATCTTTGTACTCATTTATGTGGATGATATCATTGTCACTAGCTCGTCCAATGAGGCAATTATAGCTCTTTTGAAGGATTTGAACTCAGAGTTTGCTCTTAAGGATCTTGGAGATCTTCATTATTTCCTTGGTATTGAGGTAAAAAGGAATGCAGAAGGTGGTCTTCATCTCTCTCAAGAAAAATATGCATCTGATCTTTTGAACAAGGCTGGGTTGCAGGGCTGCAAACCATCTCCAACACCACTCTCCAGTTCTGAAAGACTGTCTCTTGCCTAAGGGGTTCCTCTGAGTCCAGAGGATGGCACCAAATACAGGAGTTTGGTAGGTGCACTTCAGTACTTGACACTCACCAGGCCTGATATTTCTTTTGCAGCCAATAAAGTGTGTCAGTTTCTTCATGCACCTACTTCAGCCCATTGGACTGCTGCCAAACGTATCTTGAGATATGTAAAGCACACCTTGGGTGTTGGCCTCACTTTCAGCAAGTCACCCTCAACACTTGTTAGTGCATTTTCGATTCTGACTGGGCAGGATGTCTGGATGACAGAAGGTCCACAGGTGGGTTTGCAGTTTTCTTTGGACCTAATCTCATCTCATGGTGTGCCAAGAAACAGGCAACTGTTTCTAGATCAAGTACTGAGGCAGAATATAAGGCGTTGGCCAATGCAACAGCCGAAATTATATGGGTCAGATCTATGCTTAAGGAGCTTGGAATATATCATATACAAACTCCATGTCTTTGGTGTGACAATCTTGGTGCCACATATCTTTCAGCCAATCCGGTCTTCCATGCAAGAACCAAGCACATTGAGATTGATTATCATTTTGTTCGTGAAAGGGTTGCAAGCAAGGAGTTGGAGATCCGGTTTGTCCCTTCAAAAGATCAAGTTGCAGATGGCTTCACAAAGGCTTTGGCTACAGGGCCGTTTGAAGAGTTCAAGCGTAATCTAAACTTGAGAAGCTTAGATTAAGAGAGGGTGTTAAACCTAAGATATTGTAGGGATATAGATGGCAGCAAGGAGTTGTCTTGCGTCATAGATAGAGTTATTTTCTGTTTAACTTTCTATCCCTATTTCTCTCTCTGTAATATCTCTGGTTGGTTTGATCCCAACCGAACTCTTTGTACCCCTGGCGAGACTCCCCTCGCTCGATCAATATAAGCTGCGGGCTCTCCCTGTTGGAGGGTTGAGACGCTTCCACATCTTCCTTCAAACATACCATGAGAAATCATTAGGAACACCAACCCTCAAGTCATTATCAATGTTCTCTGTATTACGACGACTTCTAACCAAACTGGCCGAAGTCAGAATGACTGAGCGTGTTCCTCTGCTTCCAGGCCACTTTATAAACAAGCCCATGCATGAAAAATACCTTGGGTATCCTGCACATCATAGTTTCAGTCATTCGTTACTGAGGAACAAGTATTGTCATTGAAAATTAATTAGCATAAAACTGTAAAAAATCACCATCAAATGAAGAAAGTGAGACGACACGCCGGGATACATCAGAAACAACTTTTTTCCCAAGTGATTTCCAGATGCAAAACTCCACAGAACGACAGGGAATTACATCGGAAGAATACCCTTTCCAAGCACGCAATTCACGAAATTGCTCTTCAAAATGATCAAGCAATTCTCCATTGACTGGTTAAAGAAACAAACTCAGGAGTTAGCTATAAAGAAGTGCACGACGGAGAAGTCAGCAAGAGCGAAAGCAATCACTTACATTCGAGCACAAGTGGTGGTGGCATGGGATAGCCCTGGGATTTTAACCGGTTAATAGATTTCCTAAATCCTGATGGAATAATTAAAGTTATCACTATTAGTACTGAACAATTGATATGTATAATGACGATCACATAACATTCTGCCAGATCAATATATAGGTAACATTTAGAGTGATGACTTGCATGATTAGTCACACCTGAAGGGACTATGGTGGATACACCTGAAGGCAATGAATATGCGCGGATGTCGAATTCTTCAGGACTGCAATAGAACACAGTAAGGTTGTTATGACAAATAAATAATATAGCACACTGGAACTAGAGAAAACAAAACAGTGGCCGCACCAACACAGGAACCAAATCTTACAGAAGGAAATAAAACTTAAAAGAAGACCTGGAAATCATGCTTATAAACATTCAACAAAAGAAATGAGAGGGTCAAACATATTCAGATGTCATAAATCTCAGCTGCACTAATCCTGTCCAGACCAAAAGAAATGTGTACACTCTCCATTTTAAAGAAGTATATTGGCTCCAACATTAAGCAAGAGAACTAAGTTAGCAACAGGAGATGTGGTCTAACGCAGATATTAGCAAGGTCCAATGCAGTAAGTATAATGATGAAAATGCCTACTTATTTAAACGAGAAACGGAACAAGAAAGGGTTCTTGAACATACATAAATAAACTAATTGGGGAAGACACAGCTCACATATACTGAAGTGTAATAAAAGACATACTCGAGTATCTGAAAATGCTTCAAACGTTGATAAAGTAAGTCCCGTGACATGAAAAAGGAATACGTCGTGTTCGCCTCACACTGCTTATTGTCAAGGTTCATGCCAAGAAATCTTCCATCGTCTGATATCAATGGCCCTCCTAATGCAGCCTAAAACAGAAGTAAAGTTGTAGGGTTTGTATATAAAGGAAATATGGCACATTCACAGTGATACATTATATACCTCTGTGATATGCTGCCCATCATCAGAAATCCACCTGCTGGGATGTTCCATACAGATAGACCCACGCATGGCCATCATATTGGCTGACATGAAAGCGCGCCCAGCAGCTAGTATACGCGAACCAGGATGGGCATGTAGTACTTGTGCCTGAAGATCCAGTTTTACGGAACGGACATTTAGGAGGCCTGCCGTCGTGACAATAGCAATATCTTGATCATACAGTCCCAAAAACCCTTCTGTAATTGCATTACTAGGAAGGCGTACATCAACCTGTCGATGACGAAAACTATACGTCAGTGCAGAATGGCCACACTTAGCTTCAACTGATAAACAGAGCAAAATGGAGAACACAACAATTGATTAGTAGCACCAACCCTCAAATTATCATCCCTATTCATGTTATCATTATATGCAGTAACCAAACGTGCCGAAGTCGCAAATCTTGTCAGCTGAAATTGAGTTGACCCATGTGATACACATATGCCTGAGCATGCAAATAACATCTTATCTCCTGCATAAGAACATGATTTGGGTTAATACAAGTGAGTACAAATAGATACAAAATGGAAAATTCATAAGTACAATCACCATCAAACAAAGCAATCGCGGCGACGATGGAAGACAGATCTCTGGTTATATTGGTGCAGGTTCGATAGTACTCTTGACCACGTCCAACTAAATGGCCAAACTGTCTCTCTTCAAAGCTACTGGCCGAAGCATCTCGACCAGGAAGTCTCCCAAACTTTTCCTCCTCAAGAGCACATCGTTTCTCCTCAGCGGCAGCGTACGCCGTCTGAACCGCGTGAACTACAATTATTAACGAACACGATTCAGTGGAACTGTAAGTATTCTATTAGAGCAGTATATACATATGCACGAAAAAAAATTCAGAACCAATGACTCACGTTTTAACATTGCTTTCATGCCTTTGCTCATCCTACCATTAGTGGCTTTTGGGACATGACTCCCACTTGAAGCGAATGACAACTCACGTCTGTTTCTTCTGTTTATGGCTCTTTGCTCCCTCTCCAAACTTGCGCTTGCAATCCTGTAGCAGCAGAAAGTAAATCCAAAATGATTAATTACTAGAGCAAACTAAGGCCTCCTATAAGGTTCGATCATAAAGACATAAGTTCATAATAATACCCCGACATTAACTGAAACTCTAACAGTCAAGGGCTCTGCCAATTTTCAATAAGATAGGGGGCAGCCCCAGTGCATGTAGCTCCCGCTTGCGCAGGGTCTGGGGAAGGGTCCGACCACTTTGGGTCTATTGTACGCAGCCTTTCCCTACATTTCTGCAAGAGGCTGTTTTCAGGACTTGAACCCGTGACCTCATGGTCACAAGCTGCTGCCTTGTGACCTTCAATACAAAATTATTCACAAAAAGGACATAGGAAGACGCCATGGCCAACTTCCTCTTGTAAAGATCCTCCTTAACCAGCAGGAAGGCGGCATGAAGCACTGACATGGAAGCATTCTGAAAAGTTCTACGGTTTCTCTCCTTTTAGACATTCCAAATTAAGGATGTAAATGAGGACCTAGCTTGCTGGATTTTTTTTTCCTCTTACACACGTTAAGATGATGGGTATGCTTGTTTCACCAGTCCTCGGTCATACAGTGGAAAATACCGATAATACAGTTTCTCACAAAAAAATATTGATAATACAAGCAGTGACAATACTGAAAGAATAGCAAGTGTACATGTGCGCCAGGTGCTGAAAATCAGTACAAATATGACCCTAGCTAGCGTTGTGAGCATAACCATAACTGCATATGAGATTGTAAAATGCTCACAAAATTTTATGAAAGCCTAGTGTTGTATGGGAAATCAGGAAGTGTTGGAACGTAATAAGCAGATGCTGCATGATGTGGTGGCACTTGTAGAATTCAGTTTCGGCCCCTCCCCTCCCCTCCCCCTGCCCCCGCGCCGCCCCTAGCGGGCGTCTCGGGGGGTGACTCCCCTCTCGCCGGCAACCTCCCTCTCTCTCCATCTCTCCTCGCCGCCGCACGAGGCTGGCGCTGGCCATGCTCGGGCGCGGTCTGGGACTGCGGCGGGGTTGGCTCGCCCGATCTGCATCGGAGGGTCTCGGATCCGGCGGCGGCCTGGCGAGGCTCCTGTCTCTGCGGCGGGCGGTGGGGTTGGCATGGTGCCGCGACCTGGTCGGGTGGCCGACGGATCTCCGGTGGCACTGGGCCTCGCGTGGCTGCCTTGGCGGCTGGCGGCGCCAGATCTGGCTGCTGACCTTCTTCCCTGATCGGTGCGCTTCTCCTGCGAAGGTCCCTAGGTGTGCTGGATGGCCTGCCTATGGGATGCGGGTGATTTTGGTGGTCGGGATCCAGATCGGGGGAAACCCGGGTCGGCTCCGGCCGGCCGCGACGACGACGACGCCCGCGGGCGCCGATTTCTTCATGGAGACGTCTGTCAAGGTCTGCCCTTCCACTCCCCACCACCAAGCTTCTCGGGTGAAAACCTAACTCCGGTGGGCGGCGGCGGCGTCTTTGGCGCCACGACCTTCTTGAAGGCGCCGCTTTGAGGGCTGGGTGGTGGCGGGCGCTGTTTGGGGTCGGTGTCAGCTGCCGACGGCGTGCCATTTTTCGCCCAAGCCTCCGCTTTTCCTCCGACGCGTCCAGGTTCTCCTGGGGGCGTCGTTTTGGAGTAAGTGTTGGCTGGGGGGGTGGTGGAGCGGTGCTCCATCTCACACATTGATGGCGGCGGATGTCGGCGGCATGGCGCTGTGGAGGCTCGACGTCCGATGCACGGAGATGGACTCGCGCAGGAGGAGGTTGCTGTTTGGCGTCATGGTGGCGTCAATGGCGGGGTGGCCAGACATGGTAGATGCCTCAATTTGATCTAAAGACGGACCTGTGGAAGATGGCGGCGACGACACACGAGTGCGTCTGACCGGATTATGCCCCAGACCCGGTATGTGGCTCGGCTGGGGCTTCCGAATGTGTTTCGGCTTCCGGCTTTTGATGTTAGGTTTACGTGAGTGGTGCAGGTAGTGGCCCAGCTAGCCCTTCATCATATTGGATAGGCGTAGTGGCATATGTTGCCAAGATGGTGGATTCAGGCACATTGGTGTAATACTTTGTATGGTCCTCGAGAATAATCAATAAAGTGGCCGTATGCATCTTCCAGATGCAGAGGCCGGGGGTCATCCTCCTTTTCTAAAAAAAAGTTGCTGCATGATGAGAAAAATAGACGCTTACATCAAGCAGCTCGGGGAGGAGGGGATTTGGGGTTCTAGGGTTGAGGGCGAATCACGCACGGATATAAACAGGCTTGCCCTGATTTCTATGGCATCTATCCATCCATCCATCCATCCAATCCATCCATCCATCCATCCATCCAATCGGATAGGAGGTCTGGTTGGGTCGGTATCCTCAACTCGGGACTGAGTCGGGACATAAAAAGCGGCGGGCACCGCCAACCCTAGCGAAGGCGAGTTCGTTTCCAAATCTCTCAGATCTGTCGCGCGCTCACGATAGAGTCCAGTCCAGCGTCATCTCTACCTAATTTTATGAATCCACAGTTCCACACTTCACGCGCCGCCAACGCTACATGCTTCCTGACATCTGCGAGTTTGGTTCCTCTTCTACCTACTGCCGGCACCGGCCGGCACTGAAGGAAAGATCGTTGACAACCTGACGATCAAGGTACGCCTCCCAAACGACCAGATTGTCACTGGGTGTTGTTAGAGGCTCATGATGCGTATTCTGATTATGCCGTCGTCAAGATTCAGTACGTGGGTGGCTTTCAATTAAGCTGCACATCTCGATCATGATGACATGTACATGCAGTTTGAGCCTTACTGGTTATTGATGGCCTCAAGTTGTGGGGTGGAGCTTGACTCTCCAGTGGTTGAGCCCTACGAGATTTTGTTCATTGATTTTGTTGAGCACATGTCGGATCAATTCGGCCGGAAGCTTGTTGATCTTGATGCATGGGAACTTTGTTGGAATGAACAGCTCTCCCAGTTATCAGAAAATGGAGAAAATGACTCCATTTCATACAAAGGAATTGATGGTCAATAAGGAGATAGTCAGGAGGGGGTTAAGCATCCTAGGGTATTAGGGTTGATGCAGGTACTAGTACAAGACAATGATATGTAAGTGTGTTTAATTTCCTTGAAGATTTATTGGATGGTCAGATATGGGCTGAACTCACTAGAGTCGTCGCTTCACGGATTATCCGGAGTGTTGTCTCGCTGGCTCCATTCAACAGAGATGCAACATTTTTCGCTTGCACGGGATTCGTTACAAAGTGGCAATGCGTCCTATACAACAATTGTCACTTTAGCAAGTCTGGTTAGAGCTTCTGGTGATGTTCACAAGATTAATCCTAACTTGAGGATTGAAGTGTGCCTTCGAAATGGATTTCGAGTCATGGGGATATTGAAAATGTGCAATTTACAGTAGAACTTAGTTTATGTTGACTTCATGGGGTGCTGGGACCTTCTTGCACTGAAGATCCTGCCACAACCGTTTCATACACATGGAAGCAAACTCGATGGCAAAGCACTTATGGTCTCCACTTGTAAAATCACCAGACCTTGGGTTGGAGGCCCTCTTATTGATACCCGTGGGAATCTTCTCGGAATGAACTTCTGTCATCACGAAGAGACGCCGCTCCTCCCGTACTATGCCATTCAAGCGCACATAGATGGAAATCCCCCATCGCAAGAAAAGACATACAGATGGCCTTTGCCCAAGCCATGTTTTTTCTGTCCAGAATTCAGGGAAACCGAACCCAAACGTTTTAAGAGGGCGGACGTCGTGGTGGCAAAGGAATGAAGGTGCTCTCCAACCATACTGTAGCTGTGTTGTTCTCTTGCATATCTGAGCTATAATGATGTGTAAACGGTAAAGGAACGTGCTGAATTCATCCTGTCATTTGAGTGGATCGTTGAGGGTTTTGGGCTGCCCTGTCAGGTTGTGAGGGCGGTCAGGCCAAGGATTCCTTCGGCTCTTGAGCCTTGAAATCTTATTCTGCTGTCACTGCAGGGGCGCTTCGGGCTTGTATGCCGGCTCGGCCATGGTTAAAATTTCATACTTGAAGCCAGATTGGGGCTTAGCTTCTGGATGTCAGGTTGTTATAAGCCTGGCTCAAAATTCTTTGTTCTGTCACTGACTAATTCAACTTCGCTAAGCTGTGGACAGCTAACTGCTAAGGTCTTGTGAATTGTGATGCGTCTATAAGCAGAGTAATGTTGCCGGGTAGGCCTTTTGGTTTGTTTGGTTCCCTTTTTCTGGTTGAAACGGTTGTAGCACACTAGGTATTTTCTCTGAAATGGAAATAGAGGAAACCCTTTGTATTACGAAAAAAAGGAAGATCCTGGCTGATCCAGTGATCATCTGCTACTTGCTGCTCATGCCTTTCTCTGTCTGGTGCTTCTGTTTTCAGTTCAAGTTTATCTCTCGGTTAATCCCACCAAAATCAATTCATCGGTCAGAAACGGTAAGCCATTGTGGTATGGTTAATCTCAGTTCAAGTTTATCTCTCAGTTAACATTCAGCGTGATTTGATGGACTCCATTTGTGACACTTAGCACTGCTTATAAAGTACATGGGAGGAATTTATTTCTTGAATGGAATCATTAGAAGAAAAGAAGAGGATATTTTCACTTGATATTGTTTGTTTTGAGGATACTCTTTTTTTTTCGGGGGTTGTTTTGAGGATACTCAATGGTGCACTCCATCTATGCTAGCTATATATAAATGGTTGCCTGAATAATTACTTATGTTTTCCGTAGTAATGCAGGCCTTGATGATGACTTCTCTCCACCTCTAGAACCAATACAATTTCCAAATCCACCACTACTGGGCAATTAACCTCTGCCAGTTATACATGAGTGTGTTTTGAACATTCTAAATCATGCAGGCCAAGCATTAGTTATTCTAGAACAAGCAATGGTCACAAATGCAACTTATTGACGGTCACAGTTCATAGCATATCAAGCAACTTGATCATGATTGGCGCACCCGGATGACAAGACACCGTTTACGTCCTATGTTAATTAGGTGCCGTGGGGTGTGATGATTCGGGTGGATCAACATCGTAGGCGAGGCGCGACAGAGCCGTGACGACGGTGCCGATGGGCGCTCTCATGGCATGACTGTCGTGGGTGCACACCGAAGCAACTTCGAGGGCCTCCTGCAAGTCCAAGGACGGATATCGTCCCTGCAGTGCCGGGTCTGCCATCCGGCGGAACTGGCTCCTGTCCTTCAGCATTGTTCGGGCCTGATTCAACAAAGTACACGACATCACTCGGATCGTTCATGGCGAAACAAGAAGTAACAAATAGAATCCCAAAACCATGGCTAATTAATTTACCCATGTGACAAGGTGCCGATGCTCCATGGCATCCTGGGTGTGATCGATGGCCCTCCGCCCGGTGATCATCTCCAGCAGTACGACACCGAAGCTGTAAACACTCGACCCCGGGAGCAGCTTCCCGGCCATTGCGGTCTCGGGGGCCGTAGTACCCAATGTCGTCCTCATGGCGATACCAGTACACCAGCCCTTGTCATGCTCCGCCAGTCCATATTGGGACAGCTTTGGGTGGTAGCCGTCTCCAAGCAAGATGTCTGAACTTTTGACGCATCGGTAGAGGACACCTTTGTCGTGCATATACTCCAACCCTCTGGCCACACCGGCGGCAATGTTCATCCTCGTGTTCCAGTCCAGTGGTGCTTTGCCTGGAGATGAATCTGATGGTCACAACTCACAAGAGCAGGTGGTTAACTTTTTTCTGAATGAAATCAGGTGGTTAACTAACACAACCTCAAACGAATCACAAACTTTGTAGCTAGATTGTTGGCATGCATATAAATAGCACACGTACGCACTTACTTACCGTGGAGGTGATCTTCCAGAGAACCCAATGGCATATATTCGTGAACCAAGATCCGGTGATGGCCATCCGCACAAAAGCCAATAAGATTGACAATATTTGGGTGGCGCAGCCCGCTCATCATCAGCGCAAGGGCAAGAAACTCTCCATTATCTTGCTCCAATGATCCACTTGGATCAACTGCATGCTGCAGCTTTATAGCAACAACCTACAGATGCAGATGTTGATTGATCAATCATTTTTTCCCTCACATTGATCATGTTGTCAACTCGTCATGGTACGCACGTATATGAAACTAATAAGTAAAAGGAGAAGAATTGGATCGTCACCTGATTGATGCTCTTGAGGAAGCCTTTGTAAAGACCATCCTCCCGACCAAGGATGCGGCAGGCATCGCTGAAGTTTCTTGTCGCCGCCGCGAGCTCCTCGAAGGAGAAAGTTCGTGCCACGGCGCCAGGGACGCTGCTCGTGTGTGGATTGGCTGGGGCAGAACGTGGGACCTCCTTCTTCCTAGCGCTCAAGCAGGGGAAACAGCTTGCCATTGTTCAGCTTGACACCTGCTTAGCTTCCTTTTGCCAGAACTGTGAGTCAACCAGAACAAGATTGTGCTGCATTTTCAATAGAAAGAAGAGCAAAACTTATTAGCTTCACAGCAGGTCAGTTGACATTGTAGATTGTACTGCGGAAACATATGTCCCTAAAAGTTCAAATAGCAATGCTATGTTTACCGGAGTTTTGTTAGACTCATCTCACGGGCGGAAGGGGGTTTGAGTTGAATTCACAGGGTGTTATACAGAAATTTTGAAGTCACATGTTGAATTGCTTCAATGTTAGCGTTATCTCCAATTTTGTTGTCTAGAAACTTTGAATACATGTTTCCTCGTGTGCCTTGAATGACCAGGGGCATGGCTAAAATATGTTATCATCCTCAAGAAATGCACAGCGGTGTAGGTCTGGCACCCTTTTGTCCTGCCACATTTTCATTTCTGAACTTGGCTCAAGTGCAAGTGCAAGACACTGAACATATTTTGTCCTGTCACATGTATCTCCCTCTGTACATGTTCTAAGGCTCGTGAAGATAAGGTGGATAGGACCTCAAATAATCAACAATAAACCTGCGTATCATATGTTGTTACGGGTCATGAATCATATATGTTCATAAGTCGTAACATGCACGGATCTGCCCGATGCCTAAGAACTAACACGAAGCATCAGACAGATCAAAACCGATGATCTATTTTACGAATCTCATCGAGACCCCACGTGTAAGTGCGCAGCAGTGTAGATTCTGGAAAATTTTAAACCAAAAGGAACAATTCAGATCATAACCTGGAGCTAATCAAGTGCATCAGTTCCAGTTCCCACCTACAGTACTTGTCATCCCAATCCCTCTTTGCTTTTCAGATCTCCGCCACGCTCAGGTGATCTTTTCTTAAGACATCAGACCAGACCTAGCGATTAATTGCTACGTACTGTACGCTGGATTGGACGAATTAGCCAGCGTGCTGAAGAAAAGGGAGAGTAGAGCGGGGAATATTGGGGTTTCTGGGGACTTACGTGCCTTGGATCGAGAGGCGACCTACTCGAACGGAACGTGGTTGGAGCCTTGGAGGAAGCGAGATCCAAATCCAACCGCTCCGCCGGCCGGCCGGCTGCGGCTGGCTGACGATCTGCTTGAAAGGTCGGATCGTGGGTGGGGGCGCGTGATCTCCCAGGAATTACATCCAGCGAATCCGGATGGGCTTGGGCGTCTGTCTCGTCATTGTCATGGTTGACAGTGGAATCGAGGTTGGGGATGAGAGGCCGGTGCTAGCTGGGAGACGACGGAGGGGCGATTTCGTGTGGGTGTGGCGCAGGCGGTGGATGCACAGCACTCGGCAGCTGACACTCGCCGCACCAGCTAGCTGGGTAGCATAGGAGGAGGACTGTGGCTACTTCCTTCCTGGAGTAGCCCAGCATGCCGAAAACGGAAAGTGAGACTGCTTGCGACTGCGAGAAAGAAACGGACGTGTCACGGGCGGTATGGCCGTCTCAGTCAATCAAAGAGGCCAGGAGGGGTAAGTGCGTGTGTGTGTAACTTTGAAACTTTTTTTTTGGGGAAATGTAACTTCAAAACATGTTTTTTTTTTAAATAGCTTCATGGACCTTGAGCACCAAATGACATTTATGTCTTTAACATACGTCTTAAGAGTGCTCGAGAAATAAATACCAAGACACATAACATATGAAACACATCGTAGCGAGTCCGCAGACGTGTTCAGCCGGTGCAACAGTTTAGTCCAAAGGCAAGTAATCTGCAAGAAGACACCCCCCGTGTGGCCCTATTGATAGGTTGTGTACCCTTTATGGTGTCCCAACAAGTCAGGACCCACATTTCTTCTCATGTCATGTTGCCCGCTTTCTATGGAGTTTTGTCCACGAGGATCCGAGACAGTGAGACTTGATGGCAGGCTATGGACCTAGGACAGTTCCTAGAGGCCTAGGCCAACCTTATAGGTAGGAGGAGACGCCTCTTCTGGTTAGTGTTCACAAAGATGACTTGAAACCTGTAATGATATGTAACAAGATGGTGATCGGGTGTATCTTTCTGCGGCATATGCTATACTAAATTCGTATTTAAATTTCTGACCTTCTTTCCACATTGACGTCCATTTTCTAGGCAATAGGATAGGGATTGGCTAGGCGTCAGTGATTGATCCGGCTCCCTGGAGCCATGCATCATCCTTTTTCTTTTGCATACTGTGTTGTTGCCCCACCAAATTTATCCTTTTCTTTTCGCCTTTCCGGCACTTAAACTTGATTTATGGATGTGTGGTTTGCTTCAGACAAAGCAGGGGTGAAACGTGTTTAGAGTAATTTAAATCAATATATTTCTAGAGGATTTTTTAGCGGCCAGAGACCTTTTTTTCTTTTAGAAAAATGCGCCTATAATTTCACAAAAAGAAATGCATCAGTATATATGTGCCCTAAAATTAAGTATCATTAATTAGAGCTTGTGAGAGCATCTACAGCCGGGCGTCTCAACCCCGCCTGATACGCCCAGGCGTGCCGTCTGGTTACTATGCAATCACATTTTTTCGACTCAGACAGACTCCTTAAACGGGCCTCAAATGCCGGGCTGACCGGCACTCTCTCATATCCAGTCCAAATATGAGGTGGATATGGGAATGCCCGGTCACGCCCGCCACGACGTCGGACTCGACAGCCCAACCTCACCCTAAATTGCACCAAATCCACCACACCCTCTGTCCTCCTCCCGCTGCCCTCCAACCTTTCCCGCGCCCGGACCCTCGCCGTCCCCCACCCTTGCTCCCAATCCTCACCTCCGGTCCCGATCCACCGCTGGAGATGTCTTCCAGCCCGACCCACACCGCCGCGACGGAGACGCAGTCCGCCTTGTCCGTCAACGGCGTCAATTCATCGGCTGCAACTTGCAAGGTGGAGAACGTCACCCGCAAGTTGCGGCGACGCTGACAGCGAGAGAGGGAGGTGGCGACGGCTGCTCAGGGAGGTTCAGACATGGTGGAGCAGCTGTCTCCTCCACCGCGCCCGGATCCCCGCACCCCTTCCCTCCGAGCGCTGACGCGACCCTCTTGGATGAGCATGCGAAGAATTGGCTTGTAGACAAGAAGATGGAGATCAACGACCGAAGGAAGTACGAGGTGGCAAGGGAGGCTGCGGCCCGGATGCAAGCGGAGGAGCTGCCCGGATGCAGGCAGAGCAGGACGAGCAGGAGCAGGCGCCCAGCCAGTGATCTGAGGCCATCCGTCACGCTCGGACATTGATTTCTTTTTGCCATGTCCGGTTTCTTGAGCTTTGATTTGCTTTGCTTTCTTTCGAACATTGGCATTCGGATGTATCGTATGATCGACGTGCATGGATTACACGGATTTGAGAATCAAAAATTACGATATGTGAATGTGCGGCGCAACATTTTAGGGGTGCCCGGTCAGTGCACGCGGACGTCCGCGGGAGTTTGAGGGGCCGGATTTGCCCAGTCCGGCTATATATGCTCTGAGTTTTTCTTTATAGCTTCCACAAAAACAGTTTTCGTGATAGAAATTAACTTCAACTGAGGATTTGGTTCACTTCCATCCATCCAACCAACCGTGAACCGTGTGTCCTTTGTATTCTCTCTACTTTAAGGAGCATAGCTTCCCCTCAAAAAAAAAACTTGCATACCAAAAAGAAGTCAAGACATGTTGCTTTAACCTTCTTGTATTGGACTATTGGCTCATCAGACACTCATCAATACCGACAAGTTCGCACGTGCTCTGTGCCTTCGCTGGCTTTGGTATGAATGGACGGAGCCCCACAAGTTGTGGGTGGGTTTTGGCAATCCTTGCACCGAGGATGACTGCCAGTTTTTCTATGCCTCTACCACCATCACTATGGGTGACAGCGCTAGAACACCATTTTGGGACGCCCCTGGCTTCTTGGTCGCAAGCCCAAGGATATTGCGCCGCTAATCTATGAGGCATCAAGACGGAAGAATTGGTCGGTGCGTGAGGCTCTTAGAGGGAATGCGTGGATCTTCAAAATCCGCCAAAACACCACTATCTCCGGCAACCACATTCGGGAATTTTTCACTCTTTGGATGCTTGTGCACAACTTCCACCTTGATGAACAAGCCGAAGATGAAATTGTTTGGAAACATGCGAATGACGGAATCTACACGGCGGCTACTGCATACAAGGCTCAGTTCCTTGGCTTGACCCTCTCTCCCATGGACCGCATGGTATGGAAGGTTTGGGCTCCTCCCAAGGTTAAATTCTTTTCCTGGTTGGCATTGTAAGATAGGATTTGGACCGCCGATCGCTTGGAGAGGCGTGGGTGGCCAAATTGCGGCCTCTGCCCTCTTTGCAAGAGGGAGCAAGAAATGGGTTCTCACCTTTTCTTCAAGTGCCGCTACACGATTAGGCTTTGGAAAGCCATCATCGAGAAGATTGTCTTACATCACATGGATACATCAACGTGGCACCTCCACGAAATCGTCAAAGAGTGGTGGGACAAGAGAACCGACCGTACCAATCCTAATTGGCATGCTATGGCCTCCCTTGTTGGAATTTAGTCTATTCTAGGACAGCCCAATAAATATTTCAGAAATTCCTAAATAAATCCTAGAGGCCCACTTAGCCCATTTGTGCAAGGCAAGGGATACTACTAAAGTTTAGTCCCACATTGCTAATTTAGTGGGAGTTGGACCTCCTTATAAGGGAGGTTCTTTCCCCACTTGCACGAGCATGAGAACAAGAGGGACATCCACGCGCGCTCCTCCTTCGCCGCCTGCCGCGCCGCGCCGCAGGTTGCGGGAATGAGCCGAGCCGATGTAAATTTTGCCACGCACTACGGGTATACGAAAGGTCACGCGAAAGCTGAAACGTTTTGCTGTAGTGGAGATTGAATACGACGGCGCACCTCTTCGCCTGCTGCCTGTTCGTTTCGTCTCCCTCGCTCTCTTCAGCTCCCAGCGCAGCCTCTCGCCTCCTTCTCTCGCGCCTATAAAAGGGAGGTCGCTCCTCTCAGAGAGACGCACCAGAATCTCTTCCACCTCTTGCCACAAGTTCCTGAGCACTGCGCTGCTCCTACGTTCTTCCCCATCCCGGCTTGCGGCGTGCACCGCAGGTCGGGACAGTAGGCCTCCGAAACTGCACCTTTTGAGTCCTGTACGGGAGAAGGGTGATAAGGTTTTTGGGGAGCGCTCTGCGCGACTGCTGACTTCTTCGTCACGGACGCCCCGGACTCCGACGACTACTTCCCCAACATCGACAACCTCCTTGACAACATGGAGGACACCGACCCCAAATCCAGTGCCTCTGCTCCGGCTGCTGTCCAGTACGTGTTCTTATCTTTCCTGTTAGAAGTCCTGCAACAGTTCCTTCTTCTAGTGTTTTACCTAGACATGTTAGGCTCTATTTCATATATGCATCTTGATCTACTGTCTGCTCTAGGGATGATCGGTTCTAGCTCATATATGCAGATATTATTTACCTTCTCTTTTTCAAATCGCATGGCTTGTTTTATCACTGCTATACTAGTCATGCTTTATCTAGTATTTCTTTTAATAAAATCATTCGGTAAATTGCTCATATTTCCAACAATCCAAAAACCTTATTATAGGCAATTTACCCCAAGTGGTTTTGCTGCTTCCATGAGACCTCCTATGTTTGAGGGTATCCACTATAAGAGGTGGCGCGTGAGAGCAGTCTTATGGTTTCAAACCATGAGTTGCTATGACGCCACTCTTGGCAGACCTGAAGGAGAACTTGATGCTCAACAGGCACAAGCTTTTTAGAAAATGGATACTCTGTTTAAGGCTGCTCTCTTGAGTGTTCTTGGTGAGAATATAGTTGATGCTTATGCGTCAATTGACAATGGAAAAGATATGTGGGACGCACTCGAGGCCAAGTTTGGGGTCTCAGATGTCGGCACTGAGTTGTACATCATGGAGCAATTCTATGATTATAGGATGACTGAAGAGCGCTCCGTGGTTGAGCAGGCTCATGAGATACAGTCATTTGCTGGAGAACTTGAGCACTTCAATTGCATGCTACGGGACAAGTTTGTTGCCGGGGGTATCATCACTAAGCTTCCTCCTTCATGGAGGAACTTTGCTACCTTACTGAAGCATAAGAGACAGGAGTTTTCTGTTCCGGATCTCATTGGTACTCTTGATGTGGAAGAGAAGGCGAGAGCAAAGGATACACGTGCTCGAGAAATTTAGGGAGGATCTAGTGCCAATCTAGTACAGAAGAAAAACTTCCAGTCCCACAAGTTCAAGAACAAGGGCAACCTTGATGGTAGAGCAAAGTTTGATGGGAAGAACAAGGTTGTACAACACACGAACTTCAAGAAGAAGAGTGACAAGAAGAAAGGTGCTTGTCATGTGTGTGGAGATCTTGATCATTGGGCTCCTAGTTGTCCTAATCGCTATGACAAGCGTCATCCTGGGAAAGGCGGCAAGACCGCTAATGTTGTCATTGGAGACACTGACATGAAGGATGCTGGGTATGGTATATTTCCCACTATTCTTTCAGTTTGTCATTGTCCTGATTGGTTAATTGACACGGGTGCTAATGTGCATGTATGCGGTGATATTTCCATGTTTTCGTCTTATCAGACCGCAGGGACTTCAACCGTGCTAATGGGCAACAGTTCAAGTGCTTCTGTTTGTGGTGTTGGCATGGTCGATCTGAAGTTTACTTCGGGGGAGATCGTGCGGCTGAAGAACGTGCATTATGTCCCCTCCATCAATAAAAATCTTGTTAGCGGATCTCTTCTGTGTAGAGATGGCTATAAGCTTGTCTTTGAGTCGAATAAATTTGTAATATCCAAGTATGGAACCTTTGTTGGTAAAGGCTATGAGTCAGGAGGCCTATTTCGTTTATCCTTATCAGACGTTTGCAATAAAGTTGTTAATCATATTTGCAACAATAGTGAATCAAATGTGTGGCATTCACGTCTTTGTCATGTTAACTTTGGTTGCATGTCACGACTAGCGAAGTTGAACTTAATCCCTAGTTTCACCACTGTCGAGGGATCTAAGTGTCAAGTGTGTGTGCAAGCTAAGCAACCTCGTAAGTCTCACGTGACTGCGGAGACGAGAAATCTTGCACCACTAGAACTTATACATTCAGATCTATGTAAAATGAATGGTGTTTTGACAAAAGGTGGAAAGAAATATTTCATGATGTTAATTGACGACTCCACTAGATACTGCCGTGTGTATCTTCTGAAATCTAAGGATGAGGCTTTGAAGTTTTTCAAGATCTATAAAGCTGAAGTGGAAAACCAACTTGATCAAAAAATCAAGAGGCTTAGGTCTGACCGTGGTGGAGAGTATTTTTCCAATGAATTTGATGCTTTTTGTGCAGAACATGGTATGATCCATGAGAGGACGCATCCCTACTCACCTCAGTCAAATGGGGTGGCCGAAAGAAAGAACCGTACTCTAACTGATTTGGTTAACGCCATGTTAGACACATCGGGTCTCTCCAAGGCATGGTGGGGGGAGGCGATATTGACAGCATGTCATGTCCTAAATCGAGTCCCCACGAAGAACAAAGAGATAACTCCATTCGAGGAATGGGAGAAGAAAAGGTTAAAACTCTCTTATCTGCGAGCATGGGGTTGTTTGGCGAAAGTCAATGTTCCAATTCCAAAGAAGCGGAAGCTTGGACCAAAGACTGTGGATTGTGTTTTCTTGGGATATGCTTTTCATAGCATTGGCTATAGATTCTTGGTTGTAAAATCTGAGGTTCTAACATGCATGTCGGTACAATCATGGAGTTGAATGATGCGACTTTCTTTGAAGATATCTTTCCCATGAAGGATATGGCTACCTCATCTAATCAGGAGATGCCTAGTTCATCGAATCAGGAACCAGTTACAATTACCGAACCTGCCATTTCGATGGAACACTTTGAAAGTCCTGTGGAGGAGAACAATGAAGTTCCTACTAGGAGCAAGAGACAGAGGACAGCAAAGTCCTTTGGTGATGATTTTCTTGTGTATCTCATAGATGATACTCCCAGTTCTATTTGGAGGCCTATGCATCGAAGATCTCGACTCTTTGGAAGGAAGCGGTTAAAGCGATATGGATTCCATCTTGGCGAATGAAACTTGGGAGATAACTGATCGTCCTTATGGGTGCAAACCTATAGGATGCAAATGGGTATTCAAGAAGAAGCTTAGGCCTGATGGTACTATCAAAAAGTACAAGGCTCGGCTCGTGGCTAAGGGTTATACCCAAAAGGAAGGTGAAGACTTCTTTGATACTTACTCACCTGTGGCTCGACTGACCACTATTCGAGTTCTACTTTCTCTAGCCGCCTCACATGGTCTTCTCGTTCATCAAATGGATGTTAAGACTGCTTTCCTAAATGGAGAGTTGGATGAGGAAATTTATATGGAACAACTAGATGGGTTTGTAATAGATGGTCAGGAAGGGAAAGTGTGCAAGTTGCTGAAGTCTTTGTATGGACTCAAGCAAGCACCCAAACAGTTGCATGAGAAGTTCGAAAGAACTTTAACAGCTGCAGGCTTTGTTGTGAACGAAGCTGACAAATGTGTGTACTATCGCCATGGTGGGGGCGAGGGAGTTATGCTTTGCTTGTATGTTGATGACATACTGATTTTCGGAACAAATCTGAATGTTATTAAGGAGGTCAAGGATTTCCTATCTTGCTGTTTTGAGATGAAGGATTTAGAAGTGGCTGATGTCATTCTGAACATCAAGTTGTTGAGAGATGATGATGGTGGGATTACATTGCTTCAATCTCACTATGTGGAAAAGATCTTGAGTCGCTTTGGCTATAGTGACTGCAAGCCCTCTCCAACACCATATGATGCTAGCGTGCTGCTTCGAAAGAATCGAAGAATTGCTAGAGATCAATTGAAGTATTCTTAGATTATTGGCTTGCTTATGTACTTAGCCAGTGCTACAAGACCTGACATCTCTTTTGCTGTTAGCAAACTAAGTCGGTTTGTCTCAAAACCAGGAGATGTGTATTGAAAAGCTCTAGAGAGAGTTTTGCGTTATTTGAAAGGCACTACGAATTATGGAATTCACTACACCGGGCACCCAAAGGTGCTTGAAGGGTATAGTGACTCAAACTGGATCTCAGATGCTGATGAGATAAAGGGCACGAGCGGATATGTATTCACTCATGGAGGTGGCGCTGTTTCTTGGAAGTCTTGCAAGCAGACCATCTTAACGAGGTCAACAATGGAAGCAGAACTCACAGCACTAGATATAGCTACGGTCGAAGCAGATTGGCCTTGAGCTCTTGAATGACTTGCCGGTTGTTGAGAAACCTGTACCGGGTATCCTTATGAACTGCGACAATCAAACTGTGATCACGAAAGTGAACAGCTCAAAGGATAACATGAAGTCATCAAGACATGTTCAGAGAAGGTTAAAGTCTGTCAGAAAAATGAGAAACTCCGGAGTTATTGCATTGGATTATATCCAAACGTCTAAAAATCTGGCAGATCCTTTTACTAAGGGTCTATCACGTAATGTGATAGATAATGCATCGAGGGAGATGGTTATGAGACCCACAATATGAGTTGTTCACAGTGGTAACCTATTCTTTGTGATCGGAGATCCCGTGAAATAGATGTGAAAGGCAAGTTGTTGGTCAACTGGGAGGAGAGTACCCTTACTATTAAAAATACCACTCCATGAAGATGCAATACTCTCCTAATCTGCATGGCAGGTTGATGTATATCTTAATGTGTTCTAAGTGGCTCTTTGAAGCAGAGATGTTGTCCTGCAAAACATCTTTTGAAGAACGCACCTATATGAGTCTGATTGTTAAACGTCGCAATCTATGAGAGTAGGGTTCTCTCTAGTAAACTCATGAAAGGTCTCGGAGTATGACGCATAAGCTCCACCCACGAGGAAGACCCACGGTAGACACGTACCGGTCAAGGCTTTATGTGAAGCTAGATTCGCAGAAAACTTGTAGTTCAAGGTCCAGTCCACTGTTCAAGTTGCTTACTAGTGTAGCATAGAGTTCAAGGTGGAAGTTCAACTTAATAGTCTCCACTGCAGTACCGGTATATAAAACAGTGTTTTGGAACCAAAGGCAAATTTTGTGTGCCTCTGGGATCTGGTGGGGGATTGCTGGAATTTAGTCTATTCTGGGACAGCACAATAACTATTTCAGAAATTCCTAAATAAATCCTAGAGGCCCACTTAGCCCATTTGTGCAAGGCAAGGGATACTACTAAAGTTTAGTCCCACATTGCTAGTTTAGTGGGAGTTGGACCTCCTTATAAGGGAGGTTCTTTCCCCATTTGTATGAGCATGAGAACAAGAGGGACATCCACGCGCGCTCCTCCTCCACTGCCCGGCACGCCACGCCTCGACGCGCCGCGCCGCGCCACGCTGCGGGTTGCGGGAATGAGCCGAGCCGATGTAAATTTTTCCCACGCACTACGGGTATACGAAAGGTCACGCGAAAGCTGAAACGTTTTGCTGTAGTAGAGATTGAATACGAACGACGCACCTCTTCGCCTGCTGCCTGTTCGTTTTGTCTCCCTCGTTCTCTTCAGCTCCCAGCGCAGCCTCTCGCCTCCTTCTTTTGCGCCTATAAAAGGGAGGTCGCTCCTCTCAGAGAGATGCACCCGAATCTATTCCTCCTCTTTCCACAAGTTCCTGAGCATTGCGCTACTGCTACGTTCTACCCCATCCCGGCTTGCAGCGTGCACCGCAGGTCGGGACAGTAGGCCTCCGAAACCGCACCTTTTGAGTCATGTATGGGAGAAGGGCGATAAGGTTTTTGGGGAGCGCTCTGCGTGACTACTGACTTCTTCGTCACGGACGCACAGGACTCCGACGACTACTTCCCCGACGTCGACAACCTCCTCGACAACATGGAGGACACCGACCCCAAGTCCAGTGCCTCTGCTCCGGCTGCTGTCCAGTACGTGTTCTTATCTTTCCTGTTAGAAGTCCTGCAATAGTTCCTTCTTCTAGTGTTTGCCCTAAACATGTTAGGCTCTACTTCATATATGCATCTTGATCTAATGTCTGCTCTAGAGATGATCGGTTCTAGCTTATATATGCAGATATTATTTACCTTCTCTTTTTCAAATCGCATGGCTTGTTTTATCACTGCTATACTAGTCATGCTTTATCTAGTATTTCTGTTAATGAAATCATTCGGTAAATTGCTCATATTTCCAACATCCCTCATCATGCTTGTCTCTTGGACAATCTTGAAGAAAGAAATGCTAGAGTGTTCCGTCACAAGTGCATGCCACCGTCTATTATCCTTACCACCATCCTGGACGAGGCCAAGCTTTGGGTAACCGCGGGCGCTAAAAGACTCGAGAACTTGTTGTTGCACGAGTAATTGTCATGCCGCTTCTGTGAGTGTGTTGTAAAACTCTAAACTCTATTCTCTGCTTATTTAATGGAGGAGGCAAATCTTTTGCCTCCGTTTTAAAAAATAAATGCCGCTTTCATGGGAGTAGATCGTGATGTAGCCATTGCATGCAGATGTGGCGTGGTGATTGATTTATTGGTTACGACGTGTCGGCGAGGGTACCATCCCGGGAGGGTGAGCGTACGTGCAAGATCGATCGGCCATCCGTTTCTGGCATGCATGTCCTATGGCCATCGATCGTCCACACGCACGCATGAATTATGCACCTGCCACACGGTCCTACAGTAAAACATAAGCACCTGCCTCACGAACCATGACACGCACATGAATGAAGATAGTAACATGAGCATGGTAGCGAGCTTGCCGTAAGTACATGCTCTGGACATGCGTGAACCGACCTGATTGCACGGTATCGTATAGAGCGCATTTTCAGCGGACGAGCGCCTCGTAGGACGTTATCTCACCCGCTCATATAAGGATTGTGATTCCCGTGCTGCTGTCCACGCTAGCTTCTCGAACAGTTCAGGATTCGTTATACACAGGGCCGGTGGTAATACAGTATTGTATTGAGTCAGAACATAACGCGTCAGATTTAATGCTAGGTACAGAAGTAGCTGCGTTTTGGGCAAGCGAAGGATCATGAACAGTGCTCAGCTGGTTTAATGATATGCCAGGCCCGAGCTTTCCTCCCCAACCACCCCCATATCCAAACCCATCCAGTTCTTCTTCCAGATTTCTGCTGGGCGCCCAAAGTTTCTTCGTGTGGTGCTGTCCCTGAAGATTTCCACCATAGCTAGTCTGGAGGAGACGAGCGGACCATGGAATTCCTTGGCGACGCTGAACTATCAGGGTGAGTTCGCGAGATCTGCTACTGTATTCAATTTGATGGAGCGTCGATTAGTTTTTGAATCACATCGGCAAGATTTGTTCTGCAGGTGCGCACAAAGCCTTGTTCCGCCACCCTCTGCTGAATCAAGGAGGACCACCGGCGAGATAGACCAAAATGGCTCAGTGTCATCAGGATTCATGTCCAGGCTAGGGATGCTAGAGAGAACTGGTGCTCCGTTGGAGAAGCATATTCAGGCCCCGGTACGCGCCGCAAGAGCGGTAGTGTTCGAGAGCTCTGGCGCCCAAGGATCTGCTTCGTCTTAGGCTAGTGCATATGACGCCGTTGTGGGGGATTCTGGAGGCAAAGATGAGGTCGCTGAGGCAACATCTGGATGGACTAGAAGGTACGTACTTGCAAAAATTAGTCATTCACAGCTACCAAATAAACACAGTTATCAAATTATAAGCAGTTATTTGGACCGCCGGAGGATAGTGCTGTGTCCCTCGATGAGTCCAGGAATGAGGATGTGCCTCAACTAACTGCTGCTGATAATGATATTCTGGTTGCTCCTTTTTCGGAAAAGGAGGTTTTTGATGCCATCTCACAGATGAAAAACAATAAGGCTCCCGGGCTGGATGGGTTTCCGGCGGAGTTCTACAAAAAATGCTGGCATATTATTAAGGGGATTTACTTCCTATGTTCCATGATCGCTTTTCTGGACGGCTTCAACTTTTTCACTTAAATTTTGGAACAATAACACTACTTCCTAAGAAGATAGATGCTCTGAGGATTGAGCAGTTCAGGCCAATATGCCTGCTGAATGTTAGTTTCAAAATTTTTACCAAGGTTGGGGCCAATAGGCTCACACAGATTATGATTACGTGGTGCAGCATCTCGATCGCTTTCATGCCGGATAGAAACATCCTGGAGGGGGTGCTGGTCTTGCATGAAACGCTCCATCCATTCGAAGAAACTAGATGGAGTTATCTTTATAGTGGATTTCGAGAAGGCTTACGATAAAGTTAAGTGGCCTTTCCTACAACAGGCCTTGCGTATGAAAGGTTTCGATGAGGTCTGGAGATGCCAGGTTGAATCTTATACGCAAAAGGGGAGTGTTGGAATTAAAGTTAATGATGACATAGGTCATTACTTCCAGACACACAAGGGCCTAAGGCAAGGGGATCCGATGTCCCCTATTTTGTTCAACATTGTTGTGGACATGTTGGCAATTTTGATAGGAAGGGCCAAGGAGGCTGGCCAAGTGGGAGGCCTGGTGCCTCATCTAGTTGATGGAGGAATTTCCATTCTTCAGTACGCAGATGATACTATTATCTTTATGGAGCATGACTTGGTAAAAGCGAGAAATATGAAGCTCTGTTATGTTTATTTGAACAATTGACTGGGCTCAAAATTAATTTCCATAAAAGCGAACTGTTCTGTTTTGGTAGAGCCAATGAGGAACAAGAGGCTTACAAACAATTGTTTGGGTGTGATTTGGGGGTTTTGCCATTCACATACTTAGGAATTCCAATCCACCATCATAAGCTTACGAACAGCGAATGTAAGTGTATTGAGGATCGATTCGAAAAGAAACTGAGTTGCTGGAAGGGTAAGCTCATGTCATACGGAGGCCGTTTAATTCTTATTAATTTGGTTCTCACGAGTATGCCTATGTTTCTTTTGTCTTTTTTCGAAGTCCCAGCTGGTGTTAGGAAAAGACTGGACTTCTATCGATCCCGTTTCTTTTGGCAGGGTGATGAGCTAAAAAGAAAATACCGTTTAGCAAAGTGGGATATCATCTGTAGACCGAAAGACCAAGGGGGTCTCGGGATTGAAAATCTTGAAGTTAAGAACAGATGTCTTCTCAGTAAGTGGTTGTGGAAGTTATCTAGCGGAACTGACGCCACTTGGGCACAAATCCTCCGTAATAAGTATCTTCAAACCAAAACATTGTCTCAGGTCACAGTAAGACCAAATGATTCACCCTTTTGGAAAGGGCTTATGAAAGTAAAGCTTTCATTGTTTCAGAGGAGAAAGTTTATTGTTGGTGACGGTGCCAGTACGAGATTCTGGGAGGATACTTGGCTCGGAGGGGCGCCCCTTTCCATCCAATACCCGTCGTTATATCGTATTGTTCAACGACGTTAGGCTTTCATTGCAACGGTGTTCCATTCGATCCCCCTTAATATTCAGTTTAGAAGGGCGTTAGTGGGTAATCGTTGGGAAGATTGGCTACATCTAGTTAGGAGACTGATGAATGTCCAACTTTCACAACAACCCGATAGATTACGCTGGAATCTCACTAGGTCGGGTGAATTTACAGTTAAATCAATGTATGTTGATGTCATCAATTCGAGCTCGATTCCTAGCTCCAAGCATGTGTGGGATGTCAAAGTTCCTTTGAGGATCAAAGTGTTTATGTGGTTTCTACACAAACAAGTTATTTTAACCAAGGACAACTTGACAAAGTGTAATTGGACAGGGCCTACTAGGTGTAGTTTCTGTGATCGGGGTGAAACAATTAAACATCTTTTTCTTGATTGCCCACTAGCTAGAGTTTTATGGAGGACTATCCATATTGCTTTGAATATTTCTCCACCGAATTCGGTCAACACATTATTTGGAACATGGCTAAACAGGGTAGAGCCCGGGTTAGCAAGACATACTCGTGTGGGAGTGTGCGCCTTGGTGTGGGTGCTCTGGAATTGCAGAAATGATTTGGTTTTTAACAGAACAACAAACATTCATTTTTTGCAGGTTATCTTCAGAGCTACGGTGCTGATCCGTTCCTGGTCGCTACTCACTCCGACGGAGGCCAGGGAGCGTTTGGTTAGTACCTGCTGGGAGACAGTAGCTCGGGATATCTTCAACCGGTTTGGATGGCGGTCATGTAATAGGATATGCAATTAGTTTCCCCGTCTATTTTCGAGCCAACCGTTTGTGGTTTATCTCTTTTGGCTAGTTTGTGTATCTAGCCTTTTGGTTCTGTGTGAGCCTTTTGTCTTTATTTTCTATACTTGCGGAGACATTGAGACATTGTTGAACCTTTTTATTAATAAGATGGCCGTATGCATCATGCTGATGCAGAGGCCAGGGACCCCTCCTTTTCAAAAAAACCAAATAATGTATATGGGTTGAATGTTGATAAGAATATACATGAATTTACCCTCCTTTGGTTAGTATTCCGTGTTTGTTAATTGTTGAAAATGTTGGTGGCTCATTCAACAAAGGTTTCTGCTGGTTAATTTATATTTTTTATAACATTGTTAACGGTGGAAAAAAATACTACTCCATTGCATGAAATTGTTGGTCTCTGTGATTGACGATTCACATTATTATGCTACTGCCGCCAAGCCAAATTTTTGATAGTGCATAAGTGATGAAGCTGGTAATGTTTGCTTTGTCATTATGTAGGGTGAGAGTGGGGAAGGCTGCCACTGAAAGGGAGTTCAATCCAAACAGGAAAAGTGCTCTGGAAATCTCCGTCAGAGAATTTGTTGAGCGCAAGGAGGGAGTTGTAGTCAACCCAACTGTTGGTAAATCGTTTGATTCACTGGACGAGGCTTACGAATTCTACAACCTATATTCGTGTGAAAGCAGATTCGGCGTTAGGTTCGCAAAGAGCTGTTTGAACGTTCACCGAATGAAGTGCATGCAGGAAATCGTTTGTGCCTGCGCGGTATGTTTCACCCCATGATAATTCACAATATAATTCATTTATTGTTGGTCGCCGAAAAAATTGGGTCTCATTTCATGATTAATGTCTCACAGGGGAAGCCCGTTAAAAAAACAGCAGGTCCACCAGGTGCGAATGTACAGCGATGATCAGATTGTTGAGATCGTCTGACAATGGTTGGTATATATGCGAGCACCGTACAGTTCACAACCACCGGGTGTCGCTGACTTGCGGAGAGAAGTTGCATTGGAAATCTCATAGGCACATTGACAGGTACACTCGAAATCTGGTACAACAGCTCAGGGAGAATAATGTTAGCCTCAGCAAAGTGTACAACATTGTTGGAAGTTTTTTTGGCACATTGGAAAATGTACCATTCACCAAGAGGGCTTTGCGCACTTTGTGTGGCAAGTTGAGCAGGGAGCAATCGGACAATGATGCAACCAAGACAATAAGTCTACTCCAGGATCTGAAAGCAGCAAATAATGATTTTACTTACAACATCCAAGTTGATGAAGAGAGCCGTGTAAAAACACTTATGTGGGCGACAGGCCGCGGGATCGAGCAGTACAAGTATTTCGGTGATGCTATAACTTTCGACACAACATACCGAACAAACTTGTACGATATGCCATTTGGATTATTTGTAGGAGTAAATAATCACTTCCAGAGTATTATATTTGGTGGTGTCATGATGAGGGATGAGAAGGTCGAAAGTTTTAAATGGGTGTTCAAGGAATTATCAGAATGGTTGGTGGGAAGCCTCCAGTAACTATACTAACAGGTGAGGCAAGCATGATACCCAGTTCCAGTTTTATGTACCTAAACTTGGTGTCTTGGTTTATTCATGATTGACATTTTTCAGACCAAGCTCGTTCTATTGAGTTGGCGATTATAGATGAACTGCCTCACACAACGCACCAGTGGTGCAAGGGGCACGTTCTTCGGAAAGCTAAGGAGAGCCTTGGAGTACTATATGGCAAGAAATCAGAGTTCAAGACGGACTTCCACATGCTTGTTCACCATGTTTTGACGGTAGAAGAATTTAAAACTGGGTGGGGTGATATTCTAACAAAGTATGGTTTGCAGAAGCATCCATTCCTGACCCAGGTTTATGAAGTGCGGAAGAAGTTGGCCAAGGCTTACTTCATGGGAGTGTTCTGTGCGAAGATGACCAGTACGCAGAGGAGTGAAAGTGCCAATCACCTGCTGAAGGGATACATTCCACCTGGTTGCCCAATGCATCTGTTTGTTAAGCAGTTCGAGAAGATACAGTTTGATCGCGAGTCCGAGGAGAGTTATCAGGAAAAGAGGACATCAATAGTAAGTTTTCAGTTGTGCATTTATCTTGGCAGAATTAATTAGTTGTTGATCCTCGTGTGTATATCAATTTTATGATATCATAGGCAGGAATTGTTCTGAAGGGGAACTTTCCCCTTGAACGGCATGCAAGCAGAATTTACACCAGAACTATGTTTGAGCAATTTGGAGATGAGTTGTACAAATCCGGTTCTTATGACATCGAGGAAGTTGTTCCACACAAAATTTATTTTACACACCATGTTGACTCGGCATCAAGAGAGAAGTGGTGCAGAGTTACTCTCAAGGTGGAAACAAATGAGACGAAGGATGAATTCCTGTGTGAGTGTGGGTTCTTTGCCCACTCTGGGATGCTTTGCTGCCATGCGATCAAGGTAATTCCGTCAAACTCCATTAAATTTGTCGTGCTGATTTTTATTACACCAGATCATTGTCAATCAATAATACGATTGGATTGTTAGGTTATACTACATCTCCGTATTGGGGAGATCCCAGCGAAACATGTTGTCAAGCGTTGGACTAGGGATGCGCAGGACATACTCCCTGAGGATCTAGTAATGTATCAAAACGATCAAGGGCGGCCCAAATCAGATACGACAAGACACACCAAGCTTTATTTATCCGCACTAGAGCTTGTTCGAATGGGTGATGCAAATGTACAGTCTTATGAAGCAGCCATGCTACTGCTGCAACAAGCTAAAGCAAAGCTGGCACCGATCTCTGCTGAACGAGACGGTATGGGTGTTGCAGATAGGGAAGCTGCAGCACTGGCAGATGGAATGGGAGAAGGTGAGTTAGATGGAGATGATGACGTCGTCTCTTCAATGAGCGCCCCTAAACGGAAAAGAGCCATGGGAAGGCCAACCACAAGCCGGGACAAGCCGCCTTATGAGAAGCCTGTGAAACGCTCTAGGTTCTGTAAGATTTGTTGAAAGGAAGGTCATAAGAGTACCACTTGCCCTGAGCGCGGCGAGGCGACATCCCAAAACCTCCCAGGAAAGCTCCTAAGTGTTCAAATTGTGGTGTGCTTGGTCATAGGAGGAGCAGTTGTGGCAAGGAAATACTGTAGACATGATTGAGTTGTTTCACACCTGAATGGTACAACTGAATATTGTGTACTATACTATGAAGTCAATTATTAGTTGACAACCTGTTTGTGTGTCTGGTATCAACTTGTGATATGATCGTCGATAAAGAATCTATTCACACATGTCTGGTTCGTTGTTATGATGATCCATTCAGGTCGATGATCTTAAGTTTGGACTGATTTTAAAATGATGGAATGCTTACTTCCATCGGGCCGAACCTAAGCCTATGGGGAAGACCAGTAGACGGGAGAGAGTCCTTTTGGTGGCTGATTTATAGCGTGCAGTTGGGGAGGTGGGCGGTGCCTGCCACGCAATAACTATCTCAATGAATGATCAGCTAATCCACATCGTCGTTCCAGTGAGAGATTCAAAAACGAGTCGCAGGATTTCTTTAGTGATGGTGATGCAGGAATCCAACGGAGAATATGTGCCAGGTCTCGTACAGGTGGCGACAATGCTTAAGTGACCCCTTTTTAACACTAAACAGCCGACCTAATTAGAACTAACTATAGGTACTGAATATGTGCCTCGTACCCTACGTGTGGCTTCTGTGCTTGATAATGGGTTAAACTTTGAATCTAGCTGCCTACGTCGATTTTTCAAATTTACCTCGACTTATAACCATGGGCCATGCTATATGAAAAATAATTAATTAGCATGATTCGATCACAGCTGTTTACTTACGATAATAATTTTTTGGTTCTAACCAGGTCGTCGTGCCTCTTAGTGGCCCATGTACCAGCTCAAAACCTACCAACTCTTGATGCATGATTTGTTTGAAGGGGTATCAAGTACAACCAGCTGGCATAGCAGGTGTGGGCCATGCCGTGCTATACGGCAACCTTATACACATCAAGATAGTGACTTATAAGAGAGAATACAAGGGGTAATAAATGCATGGTGTGAATCCAGATGGAAAGAAACGAGGGGGATACCGAGACCCGAGAGAGTCGTCCTCTAAAACGACTATTTGCGGTATCGTCCTTGCTTTCACGTGCGCCGCCACGTTGTCGAGGACTCAGAGCATCTCCAAAAGATGATGAAAAAACACTGTTCATGTCCAAATACTACGATTTAGACCCAATTCGCCATGGAAGGCCACTCCAATATGATCGCTGGTGCCGTTGGACTCACCGCTGCTGCCGTCGGACCCGCAATGGTCCCTGTCGTGATTCCCGTCAGAACAAGAAGAAGAAGGTTGCTCCCCTGCCAACCTTTCCACAACTATGTATTCATGTATGCACTTTTGTTTGTGGTTGTGATGCACAACTCTTTGCAGCTTGATATGTTGAACTTGATTTTGAATAGTAGATTTGACCTTGAATTTGATATGTTGTTTCGTTATTTGTGTTGTGATTTCACAAAGTCTATCATGACATGTTTTGTTTCAACATCTATATGCAACTTTGGAGTACAAGAGAAGGGCAGCCCCAGTGCATGTACCTCCCGCTTGCACAGGGTCTGGGGAAGGGTCCGACCACTTTGGGTCTATTGTACGTAGCCTTTCCCTACATTTCTGCAAGAGGTTGTTTCCAGGATTTGAACCCGTGACCTCATGGTCACAAGGCAGCAGCTTTACCACTATGTCAAGGCTTTACCACAAGGCATCAGCTTTACCACTGCGTCAAGGCTTTACCACAGACTTGCTCGCTCGCTCACTATACAGAGAAAAACCATGCGTTGCTAGTTTGAAAAACAAAACTGGTCCTTCATTTTTCTTAGAAAATTCATGATTTGAAAAAATATTCATGAATTAAAAATATTCTCTGATTTAGAAAAGTGCCAAAATTCCGAGAAAACAATCGAAAGATTGGCAAAGTTTTGGATTTTTTTAAAATCACAAATTTGAAAAAATGTCCACGAATTTTTTAAATGTTTAAGCATTTAAATATTTTCAGGAACTAAAAAATGTCATGAATTTGAAAATTTGTTCATGGATTCGAAAAAATCATTCTAGATTATTTAAATTAAAATTTAATTAGAAATCAGAAAATAAAAAAGAAAACAAGAAGTAAAATAAATAAACCGACAAAACCAAACACAAACTAGTGAAAACAAAAAACAAAGAAAACTTAGCCTCGAGATCCGGAGAAAACATTCTAGAAGGTTTCCAAAACCGGTGGAGAAGAGATAACATGGGTCGTCAGCCCACTTAGAACCTAGCGGAGGAATAGGTAGAGGGCGCCCTTTTTTTAGAGAAAAGGCCAGAGCCCGACTTTATAAATAAAGCCACCAGGCAGAGTCACAACCAACCAGAGAGAACAACCGCATAGTAAGGGCAGAGTATCAACCAAAACCACACAGGCTAAAGTATAACGTACATGGCTCCCAGGCCAGTACACGGCGCGCAGGCCGGAGAAACTAAAGACAGCTAAATCAGGGCCAACAACTCCTAACTGTCGGCTTGAACTGGGGAGAGAGAAATAGCAGAAGCCCGAATCTTGGATATCATCACATCGAACGCATCCCTGTCCCCCTCCTTAGTACTCTCCACTGCTGCAAGAATATGCAAGTTTTAAATAAGCAATCAGCAGGTTTAGCAGGAAAAACATGTTCAATTGTAAACTTGTTTCTTGTCGTCCAAAGAGTCCAGCACATCGCTGCCAATCCCACCCAAAACATTCTTCTCTGGGCCCCAGCCAGGTTGATGGCCAAGAGTCAAAGGTATGAGAAGGAGGAAGGTCTCCAAGAAATGTGCAACCGCGATCTGATACAACACCAGAAGAGTTTAGCCAAAAAGAAGTTAGAGAAAATATGCTTGGTATCCTCTCTTTGCCCACAAAGGGCACAGCGGTCAGAGCCAGGGCCATTGTGTTTGTGGATTTGATCATTGGCCGGCAACCGCCCGCGAGAAGCTTGCCAGAGGAAAATCTTGATCTTAGGAGGAATGCGCTCCCTCCAGATCCACTTGAATTTGGAAGTGTTGGAGCCAAAGATCAGCTTGCCATATAAAGATTTCACGGAAAAACGGCCAGAAGAGGAGTGGGGCCAAACCACCGAGTCCTCCTCCTCCGAGAGCATAGGGAAGAAGGAAACAAGGTGCTGCCAGTCAACCAACTCTTCAGGAGAAAGAGTATACCACAGCTGCAGGTCCCAATTATTGGCAGAGAGCTCAGAGATAGAGATCTCAGGGGCAGGGCAATAAGAAAAAAGAACAGGAAAAGAATCGCCAGCGTGGTCGAACCGCACCACCAGTTAAGCCAGAATCTAGTGGATCTGCCGGTGTGGACAGCAGATTTGACGAGGCCTTGAAAAATAGGCCTAAGCTTAACAAGATCTTTCCAGAACTGAGAAGCACCCATGGCGCGAGCAAACATGGGGCTAGAGGAAGGGAAATATTTAGCTTTGAGGATCCTGTACCATAGAGGTTTATCCGAGGTGGTGGTCATAATCTTCCACCACCATTTGATGATCAAGCATTTGTTCATGACTAGAGTGTTAATAATACCCAGCCCCCCAAGGCTCTTTGGTCTACAAATAAGGTCCCACTTAATCATGCAATACTTGCGTTTGTTATCAGCTGTGTTCCAGTAGAAGGCACCTCTATATTTATCAAACCCAGCATGAGTGCCATTAGTAACCAAATAGAACCCCATCACAAACATAGGGAGGGAAGAGAGGCAAGCATTAATAAGGGCTACTTTTCCAGGCTAAGTATTATATCTACCCCTCTAGGGCATGACACGATTGCCAACTTTAGCCACCTTAGGCGCAAAGTCTTTGGACAATAGTTTATTAGAGGTAATAGGTAGATCAAGATCGTAAGAGGGAAGGAGCCAAGAGAGCAATTCAGTAGGCGGGCAACACGCAAGGCCTCAGTTGTTGGGGAACGTAGTAATTTCAAAAAAATTCCTACACACACGCAAGACCATGGTGATGCATAGCAACGAGAGGGGAGAGTGTCGTCCACGTACCTCGTAGACCATAAGCGGAAGCATTATGACAACACGGTAGATGTAGTCGTACGTCTTCACAATCGACCAATCCTAGTACCAAATGTACGGCACCTCCGCGATCTGCACACATTCAGCTCGGTGACGTCCCACGAACTCATGATCCAATAGAGCTTCGAGGGAGAGTTCCGTCAGCACGACGGCATGATGACGGTGATGATGAAGCTACCGACGCTGGTCGTCGCCTAAGCACCGCTACGATATGACCGAGGTGGATTATGATGGAGGGGGGCACCGCACACGGCTAAGAGATCAATGATCAACTTGTGTGTCTATGGGGTGCCCCCCTCCCCCGTATATAAAGGAGTGGAGGAGGGGGAGGAGGCCGGCCTCCTAGACGCGCCCCAAGGGGAGTCCTACTCCCACCGGGAGTAGGATTCCTCCGCTTCCAAGAGTAGGAGTAGGAGGGAAGGAATGAGGAGAGAGGGGGAAGGAAAAAGGGGGGCGCCACCCCCCCTTCCTCGTCCAATTCGGACTAGAGGGGGAGGGGGCGCGCGGCCTGCCCTGGCCGCCCCTTCCTCTCTCCACCAAGGCCCATGAGGCCCATTACACTCCCCGGGGGGTTCCGGTAACCCCCCGGTACTCCGGTATTCGTCCAAACTCACTCGGAACCCTTTCAAAGTCCAAACATAGTCATCCAATATATCGATCTTTATGTCTCGACCATTTTGAGAATCCTCGTCATGTCCATGATCATATCCGGGACTCCGAACTACGGTACATCAAAACACATAAACTCATATTACCGATCGTCACCGAAAATTAAGCGTGCGGACCCTACAGGTTCGAGAACTATGTAGACATGACCGAGACACGTCTCCGGTCAATAACGAATAGCGGAACCTGGATGCTCATATTGGCTCCCACATATTCTACGAAGATCTTTATCGGTCAAACCGCATAACCACATACGTTGTTCCCTTTGTCATCAATACCTAGTTACCGGCAAGTCTCTTTACTCATTCTGTAATACATCATCCCGCAACTAACTCATTAGTTGCATTGCTTGCAAGGCTTATAGTGATGTGCATTACCGAGAGGGCCCAGAGATACCTCTCTGACAATCAAAGTGACATCCTAATCTTGATCTATGCCAACTCAACAAGTACCAGCGGAGACACCTATAGAGCACCTTTATTTTGTGACGTTTGGTAGCACACAGTGTTCCTCTGGTATTCGGGAGTTGCATAATCTCATAGTCATAGGAACATGTATAAGTCATGAAGAAAGCGATTGAAACATACTAAACGATCAAATGCTAAGCTAACGGAATGGGTCAAGTCAATCGCATCATTCTCTAATGATGTGATCCCGTTAATCAAATGACAACTCATGTCTATGGCTAGGAAACATAACCATCTTTGATTCAACGAGCTAGTCAAGTAGAGGCAAACTAGTGACACTCTGTTTGTCTATATATTCACACATGTATCAAGTTTCCAGTTAATACAATTCTAGCGTGAATAATAAACATTTATCATGATATAAGGAAATATAAATAACAACTTTATTATTGCCTCTAGGGCATATTTCCTTCAATCTCCCACTTGCACTAGAGTCAATAATCTAGATTACACAATAATGATTCTAACACCCATGGAGTCTTGGTGCTGATCATGTTTTGCTCATGATAGAGGCTTAGTCAACGGGTCTGCAACATTCAGATCCGTATGTATCTTGCAAATATCTACGTCTCCCTCCTTCACTTCACTAGTAGAAAAGAGGGCAAAGGTCCAGGCCGGGTCAGCCCATTAGTCGAGTTCGATCGTAACCGGGACCCAAGAACGTGGACCCGTTCGTGATCCCCGGGGGCCGGCCGGGCCACATGGGCCATTGGTCCTGGTTCGTCTGGACCTTTTGGTCCCGGTTGGTGGGACGAACCGGGACCAATGGGCCTCGCTCCTGGCCCACCACCATTGGTCCCGGTTGGTGGCATGAACCGGGACCAAAGGCTGCCCTTATTCCTGGTTCATGCCACCAACCGGGACCAGTGATGTGCCTATATATACCCCCTCGCGTAAGAGCAGAGCACGCTGCTCTGTTTTTTCTGGCCGTCGAGGGGGAGAGGGCTTGGTGGTGCTCTAGCTCACCTCCTATGCACACAAGGTGTTCGATGGAATGCCCGAGACACACTACTTAAGCTTTCTCCATTTTCCTCAATATTTGTCTAGGTTTAGCGGTCCGTCACGCCCCGTCCCCGTCTTCACCGCCGTCGATCACTCGCGCCGATCTCATCGCCGGCACCACCATGGTGAGCCTCTTGTTCTGATCTTCTTTCTGAAAGGAAAACTATTCTTACTTGTATGTTTAGATAGATACTTGTATTATTTTCTTACTTTCATTATTGCATCTTATATAGTGTGATGGTTTTGGTATCCGCCCCTGTCGGCCCTCGTCCTGTCTATGATTCGGATGTGGTATATATTATCTTTTCATAACTATTGGTTCATTTATTGTTTATGACAATTATGCCGACCAACGTGACATAGATTTTATTTATCTAGGAGGTTGTTGAACAGGAAATTCCAACCGACCCTATTGTCAAGAGGTTAAATTTAGTTGAAGAAGAAAACAATTTCTTGAAGGAAAAAATAAGAAAAATTGAGGAGGAGAATATGATATTGGAGTTGCATGTTGCGGATGTCGTCGATGATCACAAGATCAAGATGGATGCAATGCACTTGAAGATTAGAAAGACTAGAAAATATGCCATTCATACCGAGGCTTGGTATCATTATGCCGTTGGATCAGTTGTTACCTTGGTTGCGATTATGATCGCATTTGTTTTCGCATTGAAATGTTTTACATAGTTTCAATGTATGGTTTAATTAATTTAGATGCTCTGCAGAGCTTTATGTTGTTAGATGAGAACTATGTATCTACTTTGGTTTTAATGTGATGATGAACTTCTATTAATTTGGTCACTTAATTATCTATTCATGATGCTCTGTAATGGTTTTTGACACACTTATTTATATATAATGCACGCAGATGAACCGGCAATGGATGTACGGTGACAGACACACCTCTGAGTACATTAAGGGCGTGCATGATTTTCTCGAAGTTGCTGAAGCAAACAAGCAGAATGGTTTTATGTGTTGTCCATGCCCTATATGTGGGAATACGAAGTCTTACTCGACGGAAAATCCTTCACACCCACCGCTTTACAAGGGTTTCATGCCACACTATAATGTTTGGACGAGGCACGGAGAAATAGGGGTTATGATGGAAGACGGCGAAGAAGAAGAGTACGATGACAACTATGTGCCCCTGAATACGGTGATGCTACTAAACATCAAGAGGAACCAGACGATGTGCATGATGATGCTGCAACGAGCGAAGCTGCTGAAGATCAAGAGGAACCAGACGATGTGCCCGATGATGATGATCTCCGTCGGGTCATTGTCAATGCAAGGACGCAATGCGAAAGTCAAAAGGAGAAGCTAAAGTTCGATCACATGTTAGAGGATCACAAAAAAGGGTTGTACCCCAATTGCGAAGATGGAACACAAAGTTCGGTACTGTACTGGAATTGCTACAGTGGAAGGCAGAGAATGCTGTGCGTGACAAAGGATTTGATAAACTACTGAAAATATTGAAGAAGAAGCTTCCAAAGGATAACGAATTGCCCGACAGTACATACGCAGCAAAGAAGGTCGTATGCCCTCTAGGATTGGAGGTGCAGAAGATACATGCATGCCCTAATGACTGCATCCTCTACCACGGTGCGTACAAGGATCTGAACGCATGCCCGGTATGTGGTGAATTACGGTATAAGATCGACGAGATGACCTGGTGATGTTGTGGCGAGCTCCCCGGAAGAGGGTTCTGCGAAGGTGATGTGGTATGCTCCTATAATACCACGGTTGAAACGTCTGTTCAAAAATGGAGAGCATGCCAAGTTGATGCGATGGCGAGTGAGGACCGTAAGAAAGATGGGAAGTTGAGAGCACCCACGATGGGTCGATGGAGAAAAATCGAGAGAAAGTCTTTGGGATGAGTTTGCAAGTGACCCAAGGAACGTATGGTTTGCTTTAAGCACGGATGGCATTAATCCTTTCGGGGAGCAGAGCAGCAATCACAGCACCTGTCCCGTGACTCTATGTATGTATAACCTTCCTCCTTGGATGTGCATGAAGCAGAAGTTCATTATGATACCAGTTCTCATCCAAGGCCCTAAGCAACCCGGCAACGACATTGATGTGTACCTAAGTCCATTAGTTGAAGAACTTTTACAGCTGTGGAATGGAAACGGTGTACGTATGTGGGATGAGCACAAACAGGAGGAATTTGACCTAAAGGCGTTGATGTTCGTGACCATCAATGATTGGCCCGCTCTCAGTAACCTTTCAAGACAGACAAACAAGGGATACCACGCATGCACGCACTATTTACTTGACACCGATAGTATTTACTTGGGAAGCTGCAGGAAGAATGTGTACCTGGGCCATCGTCGATTTCTTCCGACCAACCATCAATGTCGAAAGAAAGACAAGCATTTCAAAGGCGAGGCAGATCACCGGAAGAAGCCCGCCATGCGTACCGGTGATCACGTACTTGCTATTGGGCAATGATTTACACGTAATCTTGGGAAAGGGTCCTAACGCACTAGCTGTTCCGAATGACGCTGAGGGACACACACCAATGTGGAAGAAGAAATTTATATTTTGGGACCTACCCTACTGGAAAGACCTAGAGGTCCGCTCTTCAATCAACAGATGCACGTGACGAAGAACCTTTGCGTGAACCTGCTAGGCTTCTTGGGCGTGTATGGAAAGACAAAAATACACCCGAGGCATGGGAGGACCTGCAACATTTGCACGAAAAAGACGGCATGCCTCGAAAGCAGTATGAAGGTCCTGCCAGCTACGCTCTTACGAAAGAAGAGAAAGAAATCTTTTTTGAATGCCTGCTCCGTATGAAGGTCCCGACTGGCTTCTCGTTGAATATAAAGGGAATAATAAATATGCCAGAGAAAAAGTTCCAGAACCTAAAGTCTCATGACTGCCACGTGATTATGACGCAACTACTTCCGGTTGCATTTAGGGGGCTTCTACCGAAAAACATCTGATTAGCCATTGTGAAGCTATGTGCATTCCTCAATGCAATCTCTCAGAAGGCGATCGATCCAGAAATCGTACCAAGGCTAAGGAGTGATGTGGCGCAAAGTCTTGTCAATTTTGAGCTGGTGTTCCCACCGTATTTCTACACAATATGTTCCCCTTTGAGAGGTTCATGGGAGTCCTAAAGAAATATGTCCGTAACCGCGCTAGGCCAGAAGGAAGCATCTCCATGGGACATCAAGCGAGAGGATGTCATTGGGTTTTGTGTTGACTTCATTCACGGCCTTAAGAAGATAGGTCTCCCTAAATCGCGGTATGAGGGGAGACTGACCGAAAAGGCAAGCTTGGAAGGACTCAATAATATGCGAGGACGGATATTCTTGGTCTCAAGCACACTACAGTTCTCTGTAACTCTACCTTGGTGACCCGTATGTCGATGAACACAAGAACAGTCTGCGCTCCAAACACCCGAAGCAGTGCAACGACTGGATTACATGTGAACACATCAGGACTTTCAGCAGTTGGTTGGAAACACGTCTCAGAGGTGACAACACTATTTGTGATGAGCTATACTTGTTGTCCAGGGGACCATCTTTGACTGTATTGATTTACAAAGGATACGAGATAAATGGGAATGCATTTTACATGATTGACCAAGATCAAAAGAACACCAACCAAAACAGCGGTGTCCGCTTTGATGCAACAACCAAGAGGGGAAAGGACACATATTATGGTTACATAGTGGACATATGGGAAGTTGACAACGGACATGATTTTAAGGTCCCTTTGTTTAAGTGCAAATGGGTCAATCTGTCAGGAGGCGGGGTACAGGTAATACCCACAGTACGGAATGACAACAGTGGATCTGAAAAATCTTGGGTACACTGACGAACCGTTCGTCCTAGCCAATGATGTGGCACAGGTTATCTATGTGAATGACATGTTTACCAGACCGAGAAAAATAAAAGATAAGGAAGCGAATACATCATACGATGAGCCAAAGCGCCACATAGTTCTTTTAGGAAAAAGGGACATCGTGGGAGTGGAGGGCAAGACAGACATGTCTGAAGATTATGAAAAGTTTCATGAAATTCCTCCCTTCAAAGTCAAGGCTAACCCAAGCATCCTGATAAATGATGAAGATTATCCATGGTTACGGTGCAATAAGCAAATGACACAAGCGAAGAAAAAGTGAAGACTTTCTCCCGCAACTATTATGATGATACCATGCCAACTTTGTAACAGACGAGTATGATACCATTGTTCATTTTATACATGCACATGCTATGTGGGTGAAATTATGATACCATGCCAACGTTCAACTTTCTTAGAGTTCATTTGAAATGTTTTAATGTCTTATGGTTCGGCCCTTGTAATACCATTAATCCCGGTTCGCTCCTTGTCAACTATGTTCTCACCAAGAACACTCTCAAGAGGGCAGCCACGTGGGCCATTGGTCCCGGTTCGTCTGGACCTTTTGGTCCCGGTTCCACGCACGAACCGGGACCAATGCGCCTCGTCCCTGGCCCATGACCGGTTTGTGCCACAAACCGGGACTAAAGGGTTGGTCCTCGTTGCACTCAGAGTTTAGTCCCACCTCGCCAACCGAAAGGCGCTCACACCGGTTTATAAGCCCGTCCCTCTCTGCCTTGTTGAGCTCCTCTCAAAGTGAAAATAGACGCCCCTATACAGGGAATTTGACCTAAATTCATAGTGAATTTCTCTGAAATTCATAGAAATTTATTATGAATTTAGGTTGAATTTTCTCTATAGGCGCATCTATGTTCATTTTTTAAGTAAAGTTAATCACAAACTTGTGATTCACACAAATTTCAAAGAATTCAAATTTTAACTATTCAAATTAGAAAACTAATGGCACTAATGAAAGTTTATAATTTTCTAAAACTAATGGCACTAACGAGAAAGTTTATAATTTTGTTTGACCTAAAAGCAAAAAGAATTAAAAATAAAGCAAAAACAAAAGAAAATAAATAATGAGAAAACAAAACAAAAAACTGGAAACAAAATAAAAATAGCAACAATAAGTATTTTGTTGTAAGTAGAAACAAAATAAAATAAATAAAGCAACAAAGAAAACAAAAAAACAAAAAAAGTGTTTTCAAATTTGAAAACTAATGGCACTAACAGAAAGTTTATAATTTTTCTAAAACTAAAAGCAAAAAAGAATTAAAAAATAAAGCAAAAAACAAAAGAAAATAAATAATGCAGAAAACAAAACAAAAAAACTGGAAAAAAATAGCAACAATAATTATTTTGTTGTAAGTAGAAACAAAATAAAATAAATAAAGCAAGCAAGAAAACAAAAAACAAAAAAAGTGTTTTGAAATTTCAAAACTAATGGCACTAACAGAAAGTTTATAATTTTTCTAGAACTGAAAGCAAAAAGAATTAAAAAATACAGCAAAAAACAAAAGAAAATAAATAATGCATAAAACAAAACAAAAAAACTAAAAAAATAAAAATAGCAACAATAAGTAAAGAAAACAAAAAAACAAAAAAAGTGCCTCCTACTGGGCCCCCACGGCCTGAATAAGACTAGAAACCCTACCATGGGCTTGGATTCAGCCCCGCAGAAGGCCCAGCAGGCCCATAGACAAAGAAGTGTCAGATTAGGCCCATCGGCCTATAGTTCAGAGGAGTTCGAGAGAGAGAGAGGAGGCAGCAGTGCTTATAAGCAGGTGGTCGACGCTCTCAACTAACGAGGTGGGACTAAACTCCCACCACGACGTCGCTGTGCAAGGCCATTGGTCCCGGTTGGTGGCACAAACCGAGACCAATGCCACCCTTTGGTCCTGGTTCGTGGCACCAACCGGGACCAATGCCCCCCTTTAGTCCCGGTTGGTGCCACCAACCGGGACCAAAGGCCGCCGCCCTTTGGGCTGCTGAAAAGTGGCCTTTGGTCCCGGTTGGTGGCACCAACCAGGACTAAAGGGGAAATTGGTCCCGGTTTGTGCCACGAACCGGGACCAAAGGCCTGGGTATATAAGTAGCACTTAGGAAAATTTGACGAACTCATCGCCAGTTGCCGCCCGGCCCGCCCGACGACGCCGAGCTCATCGACGCTGCCAGGCTGCCCAGATCAATGTTGTCCGCTGCCCAGCGCCGCCGCCGCCAGAGCGCCGTCACCGCGCCCGTCGTCGCCCTTGCCCCGTCATCGCTAAACTGCCCAGCCGCCCGCCGCCCCAGTCGACGCCGTCGTCGTCACCCGCGCCCGTCGTCGCCCGTGCCTGTCGTCGCCATTGATGCGGGGAAGCACCATGCCGGCTCCCACGACCCGTTCATCCCGAGGCTGTTCGTCCGCAGCTGCACCAATTCCAGCCGGCGACCTCGACCCCTCCCCGCACTGTGAGCCCCTGCCTCCTCCCCTTTCCTTCTCATTGTCGTCCCCGCATGCCATCCGTAAGTGCACGCCACTGCCAACCATCGTCGCCGTCGCCGTATAATGTTCTGTATATGCTCACTGTATGTATGTATGTATGTATGTATGTATGTATGTTCAGTGTATAATGCTCTGTATATGCTGTATAATGCTTGTTTTTGCGTTTTTTTTGTTACCAACAAAAAGGTCTATTTTTTGGTGATATGTATGTTCATATGCTCATTAATATTTAAGAAAATGTTCATATGCTCATTTAAGAAAATGTTCATATGTAACATTTAAGAAAAAAAGTAAATGTATGTATATTCAATTGCAAAGAATTATGTTTGGATGAAATGAGATGAGATCAGATGTGTTTTGTGTTGGAGAAGAAAAGAGGAAGAAGGAAGAAGGAAGAAGGAAAAGAGGGTCGAGGGGGAGGGGTCGATATACCCCCTCCCCGATAACATTTTTTTCCATGTATATTTGCAAAAGTTACATTTTTAGAAAAGTTTTATATATCTATCTAGGAAAGGAAGAAGAAGAAAAAGAATGAGAGGAAAAAGGAAAATAAGAAGAGGAAGAAAAAGAATGAGAGGAAAAAGGAAATAAGAAGAGGAAGAAGAGGAGAAATAAATAAGAAGAAAAAAGAAGAAAAAATAGAGGAGAAGAAGAAAGGAATAGAGGAGATGAAGAAAAATAGAATATATTCTATTTTTCTTCTTCTCCTCTATTCCTTTCTTCTTCTCCTCTTTTTTTTTCTTTTTTTTCTTCGATCTTCTCCTCTATTCCTTTATTCTTTCTTTTTATTTCTTCTTCGCTTTCTTATGTTTTATCGGGTCCGTAAATAATCGATATACCCCTCCCGATAACTTCAACACGAGGGGGGGTCGATATACCCCCTCCCCGATAATATTATTTTCCCATGTACGTATGTCGTCGTTGTCGATATAACCCCCTCCCAATAACTTCAACACGGGGTGGGGGGGGGGTCGATATACCCCCCTCCCAATAACATTATTTTCCCGTGTATGTATGTCGTCATTGTCGATATTACCCCCTCTCGACTGTGATAACTTATACCAAAACTCTCGAGGACACCCAAACCCTAGAAAAAACGATGTCGGTCTCCTACCCCCTCCCACCGCGCCCCGACCAGAAAAAATCTCTCGAGGCCACCCCCTCTCGCTCGACCAAAACTCTCGAGGACACCCAAACCCTAGAAAAAAACGATGTCGGTCTCCTACCCCTCCCGCCGCGCCCCTACCCTTGAAGCGTTGCCGAGGCCACCCCAAACCCGGAATAAGCTCGGTCTACGTTTGCCACTAATATATCCACATGCTGTTATGTTTGTGTAATAATTGCCATGTTGTAATATTTGCAGAAACAATGGAGCACATACGAGACGAGGAAGCAGAAGAGGTGTTGGGGGACATAATCTTAGCCAGAGGTGATATCTTGTCATATCTTAATGACAATGATGGTCTGGAAGAACAGGGTGAAGAAGCAAGCTACGGTGATCAAAGAATGGAGGAGGAAAGACATGGTTATGATGGCTCCGGTGACCCAATGACGGTGCAAGAAGGAGACTGTGATGACGGCTCCGGTGACCAAACCAAGTCGGGCTAGGTATATATATTAGTTAAGCCTATGCTAACTAGCTAATTGATGCATTCATCGTTTTGGTATATGTACACATATTAATTAACTCTCATCTTTCTTCTTTTTTCTAGCCCTCCGGATCGAGCACAACTTCGGTAAGGAGATGAGGCCTGAAGAAAAAGTTGAGCTCGGATGAAAGGTTTGAGATCACAGCAATCGCGCGCGACAGCGAACCGATTGAACCCATCCGCACAAATAACACATTTGCTGCTCAGTGCGGGGTTCTTGTTAGGGACAAGATCCCGATCAGCATCCACCAATGGTATAAGCCTAAGAACGAAGACCCTGAGGTGTCTTATGTCAATGATATGCAGAAAGATGATCTTTGGACTGAGCTGAAGGCAAATTTCACCCTACCGCGAGAGGAGGATCCGGAGAAGCCAGTTACAGAGCAATTAATCAAGTCTTTTGCTCTTAAGAAGATGGCAGGCCTATTCAGGAGGTGAAGGAAAGAGCTGGAAAAGTTTGTCGACAAAGAAGAGACACCAGAATTCATCGGCAAATATGAGAAGATCAGAGATCACTGGCCCGTATTTGTGGCCCACATGACATCGGAAAAGAGTAAGAAGATGTCGGTGACAAACAAGCAAAATGCTGTGAAGAAGCAGTTTCACCATCGCACGGGGTCAGGTGGCTACCTCAAAGCCCGGCCTAATTGGGCCAAGGCTGAGAATGATCTGCTTGATAAAGGGATCGAACCAGAGACAATGAACTGGCCAGACCGTTGCCGGACTTGGTTCTTCGGGGCTGGCGGAACCTTGGACCCTGTATCAGGGAAGTGTCGTTGGACGGACGAGCAACTGAAAATACCAGTCAAGAGGCTTCGGCACTATATCAATGCAGCACAGCAAGGGACGTTCGTTCCATACAGGGAGAACGACGAGCTCACAATGGCCCTCGGGAATCCTGAGCACCCTGAACAGACACGAGGCACGCGAGGCTCCATTTCGTGGAAGGTTGGTTTTCCGAACGCAGGAGGTTACAAAACCTAGGAGAGGAGGAAGAAAGTGGAGCATAGGCAACTGCAGGCGCTGCACGAAAGGGTAATGGGGCTAGAGGAACGAGAAGCAGATCGCAGCAAACGACCTGCCGAAGCTTCCCTCGAAGCTACCCCGCCATCTCAGCGGAGAAGCAGCGTGGCTTCCATCGAGCTAGTTCAGCCGGAGCATATCTTGACGGCTCCTGCTAGCTACCCCGTGGATTTTATCACGGGGTCTCAAAATTACCACCTTATGGCGCAATGGCAGAACTTAAAAGTCAAGGCGGCTATCGGTTGTTCGACCTTACGCATTCGCACAACTTTTCACTGTCGTCCGATTCCAGAAGGATATGCTAGGGTGACGGTGGACGAAATAACGGAGGGATTTGAGGACTTCCAGCTTGACCACCCTACCGGTGAAGGGAGACTCGGTTGGGTTATGCTCTAAAGACTCCATGCCTATGGCAGAAGGAGTTCATCAAGCTTCCGAACTGGACACCTCCTCCTCCTCCGGCGAGTCAGGGCACTCCGCCTCCTCCACCGCTTCCTCCTCCGGCGAGTGACGATCAGGGCACTCGGCCTCCTTCTCCGGCGCGTGGCGGCACTCTGCCTCCTTCTCCGCCTGCGCCGGCGCGCCCGAGCAGCCAGCAGCCTCTTCCTTCTCCGCCTCGCCAGCAAGGGCGGAAGAGACCCGCCGCCGCCCCGGCTGCTCCGGCGCGTCGTAGTCCTTCTCCTCCGCCTCGTAAGCAAGCACAAAAGAAGACAGACGCCGCAGCCGCTCCGCCTGCTCTAGCGTCTAGCAGTACAGCTAGAGGCGGGAGGCAATACAGATACGGTCCTTCTCTCAAGCCTCTAGAGAAGTTACCGTACGAGAGGACCGAGGAGGAAAACGCGAAGATCATGCGGGCCATAGTGGACGACTTCTTTGATGGGTTGAAAGCAAAGAGACATCCACCTCCGGAGGAGAAGGTAGATCCGGTGAAAGCAAAGCGCACTATCGATGCCCTGAGGAAACCACCAAAGTCTCCACCGAGAACAAACTATGAGCGCATTACTGAACAGACATATCTCGAAGGGGAGCGGCTGCAAAAAAAATTGCCCAGCTCGGCGAACAAGAAAATCAATCGTGCCCCCCGCTCAATGTGTCTAGCGGCGACATCGTCGCTAATGCTCCGGGGACGGTGGCCGGTTATGGCAATCTTGCAGATTACCTGCCTGACAATCAACTTCCTGATTTCATGGAGGTGGACGGATACAGATACGAGTACGGGAAGCCTTTCGTCAAAGATGAAAAATCTCTAACAACGATAATGTGAAGATTCCATAATTGGTACATGAAAACTTGGAGAGAGTCTGGGGGGACGAATAGTTTGTACCTGAGAATTAAAGAGGAGCACGACCTCGTTGGAACTGATCTGTTGCATGCTCCATTTGAGGAGTTCTTCGAGTTCTTCAATCAAAAGACCCTTGATAAATTAACGGTCTTTTGCTACTGTCTGTAAGTACTATTTCTGTCATTAAGGCTCTATATATAGCTCGGCTCTTTCATTGCATGTATTTATAATTAATTATCCTCAATATATTATGCAGATTGAAGATTGTCGAGTGCATAAAACAAGAAATGTATGATATTGGGTTCATTAACACAAATATCATATATGAAATTCAGGTTAAAAAGCACGCCGAAGAGGTCGAGGCCAACTTGCTACAATCGTTGATCAAAAATCAAAACAAAGATACCATACTCTTTCCTTACAACTTCGAGTGAGTGTTACTGTCGTGTGCATATTCGGTTTCCCTTATTACTCGAGCGAGGTTATAGTAATGTAATTGATGAGTTATGCATGCGTGCGCAGCTTCCACTATGTTCTTCTGGAGATTAAGCTTGAGCGGGGACTAGTAACCGTCTTAGACTCGAGACGAAAAGATCCCGAAACCTATGCGGACATGACTAAAATGCTCAACAAGTAAGTTCAATCGATCATTATCGCACCATATCGGCAACTTTTTGTGCATTTCCTGATATCTCAAGTAATAATTATTATTTTCTTTGTCTTGTAGGGTTTGGAAACAGTTCACCGCAGAAGCTCCGGGACTGCCGAAGGAGCTGCGATATACATCCCTAAAGTAAGTACTCTTGGCTAGCTAGTTGCGGCGCATCTCCGTTGATTCTATAGCTATACTTTCATCAATGCCATTTATAATGCTTCATTATCAGTTTGATTGACCTCTATTTCTCGTAAAGTGCTTGAGGCAGGAACAAGGGAATGATTTCTGTGGATACTACGTGTGCGAGTTCATCTACAACGCGACTTTGAAAAATAAGCGGGGCTACTCTAAAAGACAATATGAAGTGCGTAAGCAATAATATTCACAATTTCATTTTACTACACCATAATTTCTGTTGAGTTTCATTCATATATATGTATTAACCCCCTTCTTCAAATTAGACGTGGCAGATGCGGAATGAACTCCTACCACAAGATCGCATGAAAGCAATTCAAGAGGAATTGGCGGGATTCTTTCTTGACCACGTCATCAATAAAGCCGGATAATACCATGTGGAAGTTGATTTCAATTGCTAGGGGATTGTAAGAGATCTTACATATTGTATATGTATGTAGCCAGTAGCGTCGGATAGATAATACGGAAACTTGTTGTTCGACCAATCTCTCGGAGAAGGAGAGGTCGATCGATCACTTCTCTCGGTATGCATGATGAACTTCTGTACTTAATGGTTTCCTTCATTTTATTACTAGCTAGCGTGTCGAGGGCCTCTCTATGTATAGTACGTAGCGTCGACCAAGCACGGAGATAAGAGAGCACACTTCTCCCTATTAATTAGCTAGCTAACACAATATATGAAACACCTAAATTAACGCCCCAAAACCCCCAACCCCCCCCTTCAAAAAAACAAAACCCCAGCCCCTGAAATGCTAACGCGTGGATGCCTTTTGGTCCCGGTTGGTGCCACCAACCGGGACCAAAGGCCTCCTGACTGGACTCGGCGCACCAGCCACGTGGAGGCCCATCTGTCCCGGTTCGTGTAAGAACCGGGACTAAAGGGCTAGGGCATTAGTAACGACCCTTTAGTCCCGGTTCAACAACCGGGACAAAAGGCCTGTATGAACCGGGACAAATGGCCCCTTTTCTACTAGTGCTTGATCGCGGATGGAATTGAAGCGTCTCTTGATGTGCTTGGTTCTCTTGTGAAATCTAGATTCCTTTGCCAAGGCAATTGCACCAGTATTGTCACAAAAGCTTTTCATTGGACCCGATGCACTAGGTATTACACCTAGATCGGATATGAACTCCTTCATCTAGACTCCTTCATTTGCTGCTTCCGAAGCAGCTATGTACTCGGCTTCACACATAGATCCAGCCACGACGCTTTGCTTAGAACTGCACCAACTGACAGCTCCACCATTCAATATAAACACATATCCTGTTTGTGACTTAGCGTCATCCGGATCAGTGTCAAAGCTTGCATCAACGTAACCATTTATGACAAGCTCATTGTCACCTCCATAAACGAGAAACATATCCTTAGTCCTTTTCACGTATTTCAGGATGTTCTTGACTGCTTTCCAGTGATTCACTCCTGGATTACTTTGGTACCTCCCTGCTAAACTTATAGCAAGGCACACATCAGGTCTAGTACACAGCATTGCATACATGATAGAGCCTATGGCTGAAGCATAGGGAACACCTTTCATTTTCTCTCTATCTTCTACAGTGGTCGGGCATTGAGTCTGACTCAACTTCACACCTTGTAATACAGGCAAGAACCCTTTCTTTGCTTGATCCATTTTGAACTTCTTCAAAACTTTGTCAAGCTATGTGCTCTGTGAAAGTCCAATTAAGCGTCTTGATCTATCTCTATGGATCTTAATGCGCAATATATAAGCAGCTTCACCAAGGTCTTTCATTGAAAAACTCTTATTCAAGTATCCTTTTGTGCTATCCAGAAATTCTATATCATTTCCAATCAACAATATGTCATCCACATATAATATTAGAAATGATACAGAGCTCCCACTCACACTCTTGTAAATATAGGCTTCTCCAAAAGTCTGTATAAAACCATATGCTTTGATCACACTATCAAAACGTTTATTCCAACTCCGAGATGCTTGCACCAGTCCATAAATGGATCGCTAGAGCTTGCACACTTTGTTAGCATCCTTTGGATCGATAAAACCTTCAGGTTGCATCATATACAACTCTTCTTCCAGAAATCCATTCAGGAATGCAGTCTTTACATCCATTTGCCAAATTTCATAGTTATAAAATGCGGCAATTGCTAACATGATTCAGACGGACTTAAGCATCGCTACGGGTGAGAAGGTCTCATTGTAGTCAACTCCTTGAACTTGTCAAAAACCTTTTGCAACAGGTCGAGCTTTGTAGACAGTAGCATTACCATCGGCGTCAATCTTCTTCTTGAAGATCCATTTATTCTCGATGGCTTGCTGATCATCGGGCAAGTCAACCAAAGTCCACACTTTGTTCTCATACATGGATCCCATCTCTGATTTCATGGCCTCAAACCATTTTGCGGAATCTGGGCTCATCATCGCTTCCTCATAGTTCATAGGTTCATCATGGTCAAGTAACATGACCTCCAGAATAGGATTACCGTACCACTCTGGTGCGGATCTTACTCTGGTTGACCTACGAGGTTCGATAGTAACTTGATCTGAAGTTACATGATCATCATCATTGGCTTCCTTACTAATTGGTGTAGGAGTCACATGAACAGATTTTTGTGATGAACTACTTTCCAATAAGGGAGCAGGTATAGTTACCTCATCAAGTTCTACTTTCCTCCCACTCACTTCTTTCGAGAGAAACTCCTTCTCTAGAAAGGATCCATTCTTAGCAACGAATGTCTTGCCTTCGGATCTGTGATAGAAGGTGTACCCAGCAGTCTCCTTTGGGTATCCTATGAAGACACATTTCTCCGATTTGGGTTCAAGCTTATCAGGTTGAAGCTTTTTCACATAAGCATCACAGCCCCAAACTTTAAGAAACGACAACTTTGGTTTCTTGCCAAACCATAGTTCATAAGGCGTCGTCTCAACGGATTTGGATGGTGCCTTATTTAACGTGAATGCAGCCATCTCTAAAGCATAACCCCAAAACGATAGCAGTAAATCAGTAATAGACATCATAGATCGCACCATATCTAGTAAAGTACGATTACGACGTTTGGACACACCATTACGCTGTGGTTTTCCGGGTGGCGTGAGCTGCGAAACTATCCCGCATTCTTTCAAATGAAGACCAAACTCGTAACTCAAATATTCTCCTCCATGATCAGATCGTAGAAACTTTATTTTCTTGTTACGATGATTTTCCACTTCACTCTGAAATTCTTTGTACTTTTCAAATGTTTCAGACTTATGTTTCATTAAGTAGATATACCCATATCTGCTCAAATCATCTGTGAAGGTGAGAAAATAACGATACCCGCCGCGAGCCTGAACATTCATCGGACCACATACATCAGTATGTATGATTTCCAACAAATCTGTTGCTCACTCCATTGTTCCGGAGAATGGCGTTTTAATCATCTTGCCCATGAGGCATGGTTCGCAAGTACCAAGTGATTCATGATCAAGTGATTCCAAAAGTCCATCAGAATGGAGTTTCTTCATGCGCTTTACACCAATATGACCTAAACGGCAGTGCCACAAATAAGTTGCACTATCATTATCAACTCTGCATCTTTTGGCTTCAATATTATGAATATGTGTATCACTACTATCAAGATTCAATAAAAATAGACCACTCTTCAAGGGTGCATGACCATAAAATATATTACTCATATAAATAGAACAACCATTATTTTCTGATTTAAATGAATAACCGTCTCACATTAAACAAGATCCAGATATAATGTTCATGCTCAACGCTGGCACCAAATAACAATTATTCAGGTCTAAAACTAATCCCGAAGGTTGATGTAGAGGTAGCGTGCCGACCGCGGTCACATCGACTTTGGAACCATTTCCCACACGCATCGTCACCTCGTCCTTAGCCAATCTTCGCTTAATCCGTAGTCCTTGTTTCGAGTTGCAAATATTAGCAACAGAACCAGTATCAAATACCCAGGTGCTACTGCAAGCATTAGTAAGGTACACATCAATAACATGTATATCACATATACCTTTGTTCACCTTGCCATCCTTCTTATTCGCCAAATACTTGGGGCAGTTCCGCTTCCAATGACCAGTCCCTTTGCAGTAGAAGCACTCAGTCTCAAGCTTAGGTCCAGACTTGGGTTTCTTCACTTGAGCAACAACTTGCTTGCCGTTCTTCTTGAAGTTACCCTTCTTCCCTTTACCTTTTTTTCTTGAAACCGGTGGTCTTGTTGACCATCAACACTTGATGCTCCTTCTTGATTTCTACCTCCACAGCCTTTAGCATTGCGAAGAGCTCGGGTATTGTCTTATCCATCCCTTGCATGTTATAGTTCATCAAGAAGCTCTTGTAGCTTGGTGGCAGTGATTGAAGAATTCTGTCAATGACACTATCATCTGGAAGATTAACTCCCAGTTGAATAAAGTGATTGTTATACCCAGACATTTTGAGTATATGCTCACTGACAGAACTATTCTCCTCCATCTTGCAGCTGTAGAACTTATTGGAGACTTCATATCTCTCAATCCGGGCATTTGCTTGAAATATTAACTTCAACTCCTGGAACATCTCATATGCTCAATGACGTTCAAAACATCGTTGAAGTCCCAGTTCTAAGCCGTAAAGCATGACACACTGAACTATTGAGTAGTCATCAGCTTTGGTCCGCCAGACGTTCATAACATCTGGCATTGCTTCTGTAGCGGGTTTGGCACCTAGTGGTGCTTCTAGAATGTAATTCTTCTGGGCAGCAATGAGGATAATCCTCAAGTTATGGACCCAGTCCGTGTAGTTGCTACCATCATCTTTCAACTTAGCTTTCTCTAGGAACGCACGTGCCATCTATCTACAACAACATGGACATGCAAAATACTATCAGGTACTAAGTTCATGATAAATTAAAGTTCAATTAATCAAATTACTTAAGAACTCACACTTAGATAGACATCCCTCTAATCATCTAAGTGATCACGTGATCCAATCAACTAAACCATGTCCGATCATCACGTGAGATGGAGTAGTTTTCGATGGTGAACATCACTATGTTGATCATATCTACTATATGATTCATGCTCGACCTTTCGATCTTAAGTGTTCCGAGGTCATATCTGCATATGCTAGGCTCGTCAAGTTTAACCTGAGTATTCTGCGTGTGCAAAACTGGCTTGCACCCGTTGTATGTGAACGTAGAGCTTATCACACCCGATCATCACGTGGTGTCTCGGTACGACAAACTTTCGCAACGGTGCATACTCAGGGAGAACACATATACCTTGAAATTTAGTGAGAGATCATATTATAATGCTACCGTCGAACTAAGCAAAATAAGATGGATAAAAGATAAACATCACATGCAATCAATATAAGTGATATGATATGACCATCATCATCTTGTGCCTTTGATCTCCATCTCCAAAGCACCATCATGATCACCATCGTCACCAGCGTGACACCTTGATCTCCATCGTAGCATTGTTGTCGTCAAGACAATTATTGCTTCTACGACTATCGCTACCGCTTAGTGATAAAGTAAAGCAATTACATGGCGATTGCATTTCATACAATAAAGCGACAACCATATGGCTCCTGCCAGTTGCCGATAACTCCGTTACAAAACATGATCATCTCATACAATAAAATTTAGCATCAAGTCTTGACCATATCACATCACAACATGCCCTGCAAAAACAAGTGAGACGTCCTCTACTTTGTTGTTGCAAGTTTTACGTGGCTGCTACGGGCTGAGTAAGAACCATTCTTACCTACGCATCAAACCCACAACGATATTTCGTCAAGTATGTGTTGTTTTAACCTTCAACAAGGACCGGGCGTAGCCACACTCGACTCAACTAAAGTTGGAGAAACTGACACCCGCCAGCCACCTATGTGCGAAACACGTCGGTAGAACCAGTCTCACGTAAGCGTACGTGTAATGTCAGCCTGGGCCGCTTCATCCAACAATACCGCCGAATCAAAGTATGACATGCTGGTAAGCAGGATGACTAGTATCGCCCACAACTCACTTGTGTTCTACTCGTGCATATAACATCTACGCTTAAACCTGGCTCTGATGCCACTGTTGGGGAATGTAGTAATTTCAAAAAAATCCTATGCCCACGCAAGACCATGGTGATACATAGAAACGAGAGGGGAGAGTGTCATCCACGTACCCTCGTAGTACGTAAGCGGAAGCGTTATGAAAACGCAGCTGATGTAGTCGTACGTCTTCACGATCGACCGATCCTAGTACCGAACGTACGGCACCTCCGTGATCTACACACGTTCAGCTCGGTGACGTCCCACAAACTCACGATCCAGTAGAGCTTCGAGGGAGAGTTTCGTCAGCACGACGGCGTGATGACGGTGATGATGAAGCTGCCGACGCAAGGCTTCGCCTAAGCATCGCTATGATATGACCGAGGTGGATTATGGTGGAGGGGGGCACCACACACGGCTAAGAGATCGATGATCAACTTGTGTGTCTATGGGGTGCCACCTCCCCCGTATATAAAGGAGTGGAGGAGGGGGAGGAGACCGGCCTCCTAGGCGCGCCCCAAGGCGAGTCCTACTCCCACCGGGAGTAGGATTCCACCCCTTCCAAGAGTAGAAGTAGGAGGGAAGGAAGGAGGAGAGAGGGGGAAGGAAAAAGGGGGGCGCCCCCCTTCCTTGTCCAATTCATACTAGAGGGGGAGGGGGCGCGCGGCCTGCCCTGGCCGCCCCTTCCTCTCTCCACCAAGGCCCATGAGGCCCATTACACTCCCCGGGGGGTTCCGGTAACCCCCCGGTACTCCGGTATTCGTCCAAACTCACTCGGAACCCTTCCTAAGTCCAAACATAGTCATCCAATATATTGATCTGTATGTCTCGACCATTTCGAGACTCCTCGTCATGTTCGTGATCATATCTGGGACTCCGAACTACCTTCGGTACATCAAAACACATAAACTCATATTACCGATCGTCACCGAATGTTAAGCGTGCGGACCCTACGGGTTCGAGAACTATGTAGACATGACCAAGACACGTCTCCGGTCAATAACCAATGGCGGAACCTGGATGGTCATATTGGCTCCCACATATTCTATGAAGATCTTTATCGGTCAAACCGCATAACAACATACGTTGTTCCCTTTGTCATCGGTATGTTACTTGCCCGAGATTCGATCGTCGATATCTCAATACCTAGTTCAATCTCGTTACCGGCAAGTCTCTTTACTCGTTCTGTAATACATCATCTTGCAACTAACTCATTAGTTGCATTGCTTGCAGGGCTTATAGTGATCTGCATTACCGAGAGGGCCCAGAGATACCTCTCCGACAATCGGAGTTACAAATCCTAATCTTGATCTATGCCAACTCAACAAGTACCATCGGAGACACCTGTAGAGCACCTTTATAATCACCCAGTTACGTTGTGACGTTTGGTAGCATACAAAGTGTTCCTCTGGTATTCGGGAGTTGCATAATCTTATAGTCATAGGAACATGTATAAGTCATGAAGAAAGCAATAGCTATATACTAAACGATCAAATGCTAAGCTAACGGAATGGGTCAAGTCAATCACATCATTCTCTAATGATGTGATCCCGTTAATCAAATGACAACTCATGTCTATGGCTAGGAAACATAACCATCTTTGATTCAACGAGCTAGTCAAGTAGAGGCAAACTAGTGACACTCTGTTTGTCTATATATTCACACATGTATCAAGTTTCCGGTTAACACAATTCTAGCATGAATAATAAACATTTATCATGATATATGGAAATATAAATAACAACTTTATTATTGGGGCATATTTCCTTCATCAGTATCCGAGACCCCAGTGACGATGACTTTACTTTTGGAAAAGTTAATTTTTAGACCAGAGAGTGCCTCGAAGTAGAGAAGAAGAAATTTGAGGTGGGAGAGGCACTGATCATTAAGTTCCAACATAATAATCGTATCATCAGCATACTGAAGGTGAGTAATCCCTTGAGGAACAAGATGGGAGCTAACAGGAGTAATGTGACCAGCCCCCGCGGCCCTAGACAGAATATTAGAGAGGGCATCCGCCACGAAGTTGAAAAGGATGGGAGAGGCCGGGTCACCTTGTCTAAGGCCTCTAGAGTTCTTAAAGAAGTTGTTAACTTTCCCATTAACAGAAATGGCAGTGTGGCCACCGATGACCAACTGCATAATTCGATGGACCACACCACCGTCAAAGCCCTTAGACAGAAGCACTTGTCTTAAAAAAACCCAGCTGACAGAGTCATAGGCCTTTTCAAAGTCCAATTTAAGAATAACATCCTTGCTGCCTGATTTTTGGATATCATGGATGATCTCATGCAGGCAGAGGACCCCATCGAGGATAAAACAACCTTTAACAAAGGCAGATTGAGTAGGAGAGCGGGTGCAGTGAGCCACAGGAGTAAGGCGAGTGGCAAGGCACTTGGCAGGGAACTTGGCAAAGTTATTGATCAGAGCAATAGGCCTAAACTGGGAGATGAGTTCCGCTCCTTTAATTTTAGGAAGGAGAGAGATAACCGCATAGTTGAGTCTAGAAATGTCCACCATCCCCAAACAAAACCCTTGAATAATCGCACAGATAAGTGTCTTGAGCTAAGGCCAGAAATTTTTAAAGAAAGGAATAGAGAAGCCATCCGGGCCAGAAGTATTAGCTTTGTTAATAGAATTAAAAATCTCCTCTTCAGAGAAAGGTATCATAAGAGCAAGGTTTTCATCCCGGGACACCCTGTCCCCTTGGTTCCAGAAGGTAGAGGAAATTCTAAACCCCTTATCAGGTTTGGTAGAGAGGAGGGAGGAGAAGAAATCGACTACGTGATCCATGATGATGCCTTGGTCAGAAATTCTAACCCCATCGATCTTCAAGCTATCAATCATGCATCTATACCGCCTCCCATTAGAAATGGCAAAGAAGTAAGTAGTGGGGGAATCTCCTTTAAGCATCCAATTGATCATGCCCCTCTGGCGCCAATAGATTTCAGGAAGGCGATGCAGTTGCACCAACGATTGCTCAAGAGAAAAACGCAGGGCCCATTCAGAATCAGAGAGTCCAGAGGAGTCAACCCGAGAGTCTAGAGCGTCAATCTCAGCCGAAAGGAGGGCCTTATCTCTACGCTCCTGTGCCGCATGGTTACGAGACCAGCCATGCAGGAATTTGCATAGGGAGTACGAACAGTGGTGCCAATCGTCCATAGGGCCAAAGGAGCGATGAGCAGTCGTAAACAGATATAGGATTTTAGAAGCGAGGAGGTCACTGTCGGTGTCAAAACCGGCGGATCTCGGGTAGGGGGTCCCGAACTGTGCGTCTAGGCGGATGGTAACAGGAGACGAGGGACACGATGTTGTTACCCAGGTTCGGGCCCTCTCGATGGAGGTAAAACCTCACGCCCTGCTTGATTAATATTGATGATATGGGTAGTACAAGAGTGGATCTACCACGAGATCAAGGAGGCTAAACCCTAGAAGCTAGCCTATGGTATGATTGTTGTAATGTATGTTGTCCTACGGACTAAAGCCCTCTGGTTTATATAGACACCGGAGAAGGCTAGGGTTACACAGAGTCGGTTACAATGGTAGGAGATCTACATATCCGTATCGCCAAGCTTGCCTTCCACGCCAAGGAAAGTCCCATCCGGACACGGGACGGAGTCTTCAATCTTGTATCTTCGTAGTTTTGGAGTCCGGCGGATATTGATAGTCGGCTGTCCGGACACCCCTAGTCCAGACTCCTCGGTTGCCCTGAACCAGGCTTCAATGACGATAAGTCCGGCGCGCATAATGTTCGGCATTGCAAGGCGGGTTCCTCCCTTGAATAATCCAGAGAAGATCATGAACACCAGGATAGTGTCCGGCTCTGCAAAATAAATTCCACATTCCACCGTAGAGAGAATAAAATGCACACTTTATTCAATCTGCTGACGTATTATGCGGCGTGACATCACACCGCTACCAAGCCTTTGTTTGAATCGTTTTTTACTATACCACCTCAGCACGTTTAGCAAAGCGGTTTCCTTGGCACGTCTTGTCGAAGCAGAGATCGTGTTCCCCTTATTCCGGGATCCTCATCAATACGGACGTGGGTAACCCAACCGCGCCATTGATGGCGGCGCTTGGGAGATAAGCGAGTTTTAACAAGCCAGTGGGGGACGCACAGTTTCGTCCGCCTATATATAAGGGATAAGGATTCACCTTCTCACCTACGCCTTCTTCCTCCGTTGCTTATCCATCTCCGCACACTCAAGCTCCAACGCCCAAGCTTGCGCATCTCGCCTCGACCTTCTCTGAATATGTCCGGAGCGGGAGGTAAATGGTTAGCCTCCACCGCTAAGGAGGAGGACATCACCAAGCTGCGCAGCGCCGGATATCTTTCCAGCGATATCGCGCATCGGCTGCCCGACGAGGGGCAGCTCATCCCTACCCCTGGGCCTCATAAGAGGGTCGTCTTCCTCCCCCACTTCCTCCGCGGACTGGGCTTTCCGCTCCATCCATTTGTCCGGGGGCTCATGTTTTACTATGGCCTGGATTTCCACGATCTGGCGCCGAACTTCATCCTCAACATCTCAGCATTTATCGTGCAGTGCGAGGCCTTCCCTCGCATCCGCCCCACTTCGACCTGTGGCTCAAGACCTTCAACGTCAAGCGAAGGTTGTGAAGAACACATAAGCGGAATGCGGAGGCGCCATGTTGGGCAAATTGCACAACGTACCTTGGCTCGAAGGGACCTTTGTGGATTCCGTCAAAGGGTGGCAATCGGGGTGGTTCTACATCACCGAGCCGCGCAAACCTACATGGGCGGCGGCCGCCGAGTTTAGATCTGGCATCCCCACGCAGCTCACCTCCTAGAAAGAGAAGGGCTTGCAGTGGGGCAATCCGGTGGAGGTGACGGGACTCCGAGCCTGCATCAAGAAGATGGTGAGCAATAGGCTCAGGCTCGTCGACGTGGTCCAAGTCATGCTCATCCGGCGGATCCTCCCATGCCAAGAACGGGCATTCAATTTGTGGGAGTTCAATCCGGAACAGCACCAGGCGCTAAGCGGGCTCTTCGATACAACATACAAAGGCGCCTGGAGGGTGCTGTTCAAGGGCGCCGAAGCCCCCGCATCCGCGACGGAAGATCGCGGATTCAGCTCGCAGTATCCAACTGACGAGGTAAGTGATTCAACCCCATTACGGGACACTTGTGATAATTAAATTGATTCTTAGTGGGATTTCATTCTGCCTCTTCCTTTGACAGGAATGGATGGAGAAGGCCAAGCTGCTCATCAGCCCGGCTCCCATGCCAGAAGACCCAGTGGACCCCGCGCAGGGGCTGCTAGTTCCGGCACCGCACGTGGTGCCGAGAAGAAGGCCAAGAAGGTGGCCGGGACTCGAAAGAGTTCCGCCATCAGCGCGTCGACGACGACGTGCACTCCTCCCCGAAGACGAGGAGGAGGAGGAGTACTCTCTCCGGAGGAGGAGAGAAGAAAGGAAGGCTTCCCCAATAGGGGAGGCGAAGGGTCCAAGAGGGGAGAACTATCCCCGACAGTTTCGCCAACACCAGCGTTGGCGAGGATGAGTGGCTCAAGGGCCAAAGGCGTCCGGCAAGATCGTAAGTATCCGGATCCTTGATATGCAATATCTTTTACGTCACGTAGTATCCTTCTAACGCAGCATTCTGCCCGTAGTCCGGCCGATGACGATCTCCCCGACTCATCGAGCGGGTCGTTGGCCTCGTCGGATGTGAATTCCATCCCGACTGCCTCTACCCCACGCGCCGACGAGGACGCCGAGGTGGGATCCCAGAGAGGGACCCATCAGGAGGAGGCTCCGGAGGCGCCGTCAGGCAGCCTCCCGGACTTTGTGCCGGACTCTACATCGGAACCCGCAGTGGTTGCAGAGTCCGGCAAGCGGCCCCTTCGAAAGAAGGGCAAGACCGTGACGCGGGCGGCCTCCGTCCAACCGGAGGTGCCGGATAACTTGTTGGAGGCGCTTAAATGTGCTTCCATCAAGGAAGAACACCGCACTATCATGAGTGCGGTGATTGAGAAGGTTCAGCTTGCTAAGAGCGGGCTGACCGAAGCCTGCAGCAGCCTTCTAACAGGCTTTGAGGTAAGAAGTTAAAATCATGTAATGTAATACCGCATAGACAGTAGCCCCTGATGCTCAGTTTGGTGTTCGGAAAGAAAAGCCGGACTGAGGATCTAACAAGATATGTGAGGTTGCTAAAAATATGTCAATATGGGTTTGCAGGCTGCGCTGTTGGCCTCTGCCGCATTAACGGCGGAGGTCGATGTGCTGAAGAAGGATCTCGAGCGGTCCGAGCAGGAGCTCGGCCATGCCAAGAGGCAGCTCGAGGAAAAAGAAGGTGAGTAACACCACTTTGAATAGGTACCTTACAGAAAAGGGTTTTGGTTGCAATAAAATTTAACAAGGATAATATGTATATTGCAGGGGCCACTAACGAGGTGGCAGCCCTGAAGGATGCTATGTCTGCTGCGTCAACATAATGCGGCATGAACGGGCTGAGCGAGAAAAGCAAGAGGCACGGGTGGCGGAAGTTCGGCAAGAGCTCCGGGCTCTCATGGAAAAGCATGAGAGTTTGGAGCGTGACTCAAGACTCGAGAGTCCGAGCTTGCCTCGCTCTCGAAAGTGCCAAGTCCGCCAAGGCCGAGGCCCGTAAGGCCCTTCAGAGGTTGAGGACATAAAGAAGATAGCGGCGGTAAGGCATTTTTCATACCAAAGGCATGTTAATGTGAACTACCCGACACTTACCCGCATTCGAGCTCTCGAGGCGTTTGCAGATCTGCCAGCGTAGGCCCCGATGCCGCCGCATTCTATCGTGGCGAGGAGGGAGCTCGACAGAGAAGGTCTTCGTCTCGGTATCCGAGGCCGCCATCCGTGCCCCAAGCGACCAGGTGAAGCGGCTGGTCGAACTCCACAAGGTAGCCGAGGAGGCCATGAAGGGCCTCATAGCCGGTTAGGCTGGACAGGCCATGCACAGGAGCTACTTTGGCCTCGTCGGGCGGCTGGTGGATGCATGCCCTGGGTGGATGTCATCAAGCGCCCTTTGTATTGAAGGCGCTCGCCGGGCTCTTGCCCGCACGAAGGTGCAATGGGGCAAGTTGGATGCGGAGAAGCTTCTCACGGACCCACCGCCACCGGGCAAGGAGTATCGTACGCCCGAGAAGTATTATAAAATTGTCCTGAAGGGAGCCTGCGATATTGCAGATGAGTGCTCTCGAAATGTAATCTTTGAGTGAACTCGCTATGTATTTATCCTGTGCGCTGAAAACTTCGTTCATATGCGTCATGAGCAACACTTGTTTAATTTAAAATATTACCTTCTGTGCGGCTGTTTATAAAATCTGAGAGATGGCAAGTCGTTGGCTTCAGCCCCCAAGCCACGAGTGCTGGGGTGTTCGGGATAAACTTGAGCACTCTTGTTCCCATTGTTGGGTCCATCGAGGGAGGCGCTCAACACAACGAACAAGGCAACCGGACTTATAATGCTTGAACACTCTCACTTAGCCATAGAATTCTATAATTTTAAATTTCGGCGAAGCCCCTGGTATTCGGAAGACCGAATCCGGGGCGCTATCCACGCCTTCTTCGGACATTGTCCGGAACTTCGCTCGAAGCGGCGTGAGTCTTTAAGGACCCGAAAAAACCTCTCGAACAGCGACCGGTCTCTCGCCTTATCATGCCAGTCAGTTTTAGCTTTCTCCACTGAGGCGCTCGCCCGGCTCAACCGGGGCGCAATCGCAGTGGTTCTCCCAGTGCTACCTTAGCCGACGGAACAGAACGTAAGGTACCAAAACATGGGAGCCGGGCAAACCCAACTATTGACCCAAGACATGATTCGGAGCCAATTCATATAATGCTATAAGTTTGGGGTGCCGCACTTGTGAAAGTGTTCGGACTTTATCACACCATAATTTGGGGAACATAAGCCCCTGGCGTATTCGGCCGTATCAAAATATACGGGTGCAAGATTTCATATAATGAACATATATATATAAAAGATAATGCAATTGCAATAAAAAGGTGCTGCATTATTTATGAAAGAAAGTCTGCTAGTAGAGCGGACTGATACAAACAGTGCGGTGAGCAAGGGATTTGGAATAAGTAAACATGTCCCCCTCCAGGGATGAGCTGCGGACTTGGTGTATATAATCGAATTTAATGCTCGTAATTGAGACCACCTGAGTGTTCGGCGCGGCCTTCTTTAGTCCCTGACTGTTGCATCATCAGTTCCGCAGGTTCGCTGCCGGACAGGGCTTCTGGTTAACAGAGTCCTGCGTACATAAAAGAAGAAAAATAAAATAAAAAGGGGGGCACACTTGCGAGCCCCCGGTGTGGTCGAACCGCACTCTGGGTCCGTTGCGATCGTGCCCCTTCCCCTGTGCCCATGGTATCTCCAAAGCGTAATGATGTACGCGGAGTGTTATTCTTGCGATCATGCACGGGCGGGGGTTGGGGCCGCATTGCTACGCGTGCTCTGATCGCGCCAGATGGTCTTGGTTGGCATTGCTCCAGCCGCGCTTTGCTGTATCCGGCCTTTTAACGGCCGGACTCGAGAATTGCCTTAGAAGGCTGCTCTGCATTTCGCGCCGAGAGCTGGCCAGATGTTCCTCCGTTCGGAGGGAGTTCCGTATTCCATTGACCGTGATGACTCCACGAGGGCTGGCATTTTGAGCTTTAGGTATGAGTAGTGCGGCACGCGCTAAATTTTAAACGCGTTCGTCCGAGCAGAGCGTGATAGCCGCCGAAATGGGACTATGTCGAATATTAACTCTTTGCTCGAAATTATCCGGGATCCAAGACCACTTCCAGCAGGATCGAGCCTGCATAGCTTGGCTTCCACTCCTGGTATGACACCTTTAAAGGTTGTCTTTTAGGTTTAATCCTTGATGGGTTCATGCCCATTTTGCGATCAGATCCTCGATAAAGCAGGTTCAGCTGCTACCGCCGCCCATCAGACTCTCGTGAGGTGGAACCCATCGACGATTGGGTCTAAAACCAATGCGGCAAATCCGCCATGGCGTATGCTGGTCGGATGGTCTCTTCGATCGAAAGTGATCGTACAAGAGGACCATGGGTTGAACTTTGGGGTGACTGGCTCCATCGCATAGATGTCCCGTAGTGCGCGTTTCCTCTCCCTCTTGGGTATGTGGGTCGCGTATATCATATTCACCGTCCGCACTTGCGGGGGAAAACCCTTCTATGCTCTGTTGTTCGGCGGTCGGGTCTCTTCCTCGTCGTCGCTATTTAGCCCCTTGTCATTGTTTTTGGAAATTAACTTGCCGGCCTGCTTGAACACCCAGCAATCTCTATTGGTGTGGTTAGCTGGCTTTTCAGAGGTGCCATGTATCTGGCATAAGCGGTCGAGTATTCGGTCTAGATTGGACGGACCCGAAGTAGTTCTTTTGAATGGCTTCTTCCGCTGACCGGGTTTAGAGCCTCGGAATCCGGCGTTGACTACCGTATCCTCCTTATCGTCGCCGTTAATGTGGCGCTTGTTTTTGTTTCGACATGACCTGCCGTTGTTGTCCTTGAGATCCGGACTGCCAGAATTTTTGCGGAGGTTGTTGCTACGGGCTAGCCAGCTGTCCTCTCCAGCGCAAAAGCGGGTCATTAACGATGTGAGGGCTGCCATAGATTTCGCTTTTCCCCGCCCTGTGCCGGGCTAGCCATTCGTCCGGATGTTGTGTTTGAAGGCTGCAAGGGCCTCGTGATCCGGACAATCGATGATTTGATTTTTCTTTGTTAAGAACCGTGTCCAGAATTGTCTCGCCGATTCGTCTGGCTGCTGAATGATGTGGCTTAGGTCATCGGCGCTCGTGGTCGCACATATGTGCCTTGGAAGTAATCAAGGAATGCGGCCTCTGTGTCTTCCCAACACCCAATTGACTCTGCGGGCAAGCTGTTAAGCCAATGCCGAGCTGGTCCTTTAAGCTTGAGTGGGAGGTACTTGATGGCGTGGAGATTGCCGCCGGGCCATATGGATGTGGAGAAGATAGTCTTCACCCAAACCGCTGGGTCTGTTGTGCCATCGTAAGATTCGATGTTTACGGGTTTAAACCCTTCGGGATCTGATGATCCATTACTTCGTCGATGAAGCATAGCGGGTGTGCGGCGCCTCAGATTGAGCAATATCGCGACGCAGCTCGAGAGCGCTGTCTCGCTGTGTTCGGCCCAGCCGGGGTTATTGTATCCGGCGCGACGGTATTCGTCGTGGGTCGTAGGGCGCCCACGTGATCCGTAGATGGATCTGGATTGCCTTGCTTTGTCCTCCAATATGTCTCGTAAGTCCGCCGCGTTCCTTCTTGGCTTCGTACTTTTGGAGCGGTGCCGGGTATGGTCTTGGCTGGGGTCGGATGCCTTTTCATCACGACCACGGGTGGTCGGTCAGCCATATCGTCTTGCCGTGATGGAGGTGTGTATGCTTCCTCCTCTAATCGGGGAGCAGCTTGCGCCTTGGGTAACTTTTGAGGGACGCTCGAAGTTTATACTTCGCCGCGAGGACCTCGGTCCATCGATTGGCCAGCAGGTCCTGGTCACTTGAAGCTGTTGCTGCTTTTTCTTTAGGCTGTTTGTGTGGCGATAAGCCCGCGCTTGAAGCGCTCTTGTTCGACGGGATCCTCGGGTACGACGAATTCATCATCGTTGAGGCTTGCCTCGTCCTCGGAGGGAGGCATATAGTTATGATCCTCAACCTCTTCGTCTGCCGCCCTCTCATGAGGGCTTGCTTCTGCATCCTCCTGCGCTGAGTCTTGCTGGAGGGGATTGTCTTCGGCACTCTTCGGAGTATTATTATCTCCTGTGCCGGAATCTCCATTCTTGCTGTGGCGGGATTTAGAGCGGGGCCGCTGACGTCGGCGTTTAGGCTGCTTCTTTAGAGAGTCTGCCTCCGCTGCTTCTTCGCCATCCCCGTCTTTTGGGGTATCCACCATATATATGTCGTATGACGAGGTGGTCTTCCAGTGCCCTGTAGGCGCTGGTTCTTGTTCGTCTCCGGCATCGTCGTCCATAGCGTCGATGTCGTTGGAGTCGTAGTCTAGCATGTCGGTTAGATCGTCGACAGTGGCTACAAAGTGGGTGGTGGGTGGGCTCTGATTTTCTTCTCGTCCGTATCCCAACCATCCTGGCCATAATCCGGCTAGGACTCTCCTAATAACGAGAGATGCTTTAGTGAATTCAAGATATCGCCGGAAGGCGAGCATTGGAAGATGTCTGCGGCGGTGAATTCCATAACCGGTGCCCAATCTGGATCGATTGGTAAGGGCACGGGAGGTTCGGAGTCCGGCAAGGAGTCCGGCGCCTCAGAATCACGAGTTTCGCAGGGGACAAGATTAGTGTTCGGCCCCATCGCCGTGGATGTTGAAGCCCCGGGCGCGTCTATCCACCGCCTCGACCTGGGCGATCGGCTCCGGGCTAATGGTCAAGCGGATCCATGTCGCGCCACCAAGGCACCGCTCGTGGCGAGCTAGATCATGCCCGTCGTCACAAAGGGCGGCTTGGCTATGGCTCGAGTCCGTCGAAGATCAAGTCTTCGCGGACATCGGCCGTGAAGTTTAAGCTTCCAAATCTGGCCTGACGGCCAAGGGCGTAGCTTTCGATTTGCTCCAGATGGCCAAGTGAATTGGCCGTGAAGGGCGGCCACCGAATCTGAAGATCTGTCCGGGAGAAAAGTCTCACCTCGACAGCGTTGCTGGTTGAAGATGCCATCGAGCCTATCGCTGATGACACAGAGGAACTCTCAATGAAAGCACCAATGTCGGTGTCAAACCGGCGGATCTCGGGTAGGGGGTCCCGAACTGTGCGTCTAGGCGGATGGTAACAGAGACGAGGGACACGATGTTTTTACCCAGGTTCGGCCCTCTCGATGGAGGTAAAACCCTACGTCCTGCTTGATTAATATTGATGATATGGGTAGTACAAGAGTGGATCTACCACGAGATCAAGGAGGCTAAACCCTAGAAGCTAGCCTATGGTATGATTGTTGTAATGTATGTTGTCCTACGGACTAAAGCCCTCCGGTTTATATAGACACCGGAGAAGGCTAGGGTTACACAGAGTCGGTTACAATGGTAGGAGATCTACATATCCGTATCGCCAAGCTTGCCTTCTACGACAAGGAAAGTCCCATCCGGACACGGGACGGAGTCTTCAATCTTGTATCTTCGTAGTTTTGGAGTCCGGCGGATATTGATAGTCCGGCTGTCCGGACACCCCCTAGTCCAGGACTCCCTCAGTCACCAAAGCCATCGTTCAGAAGCCAAGAAGCATCAAACTGGAACCGAGGAGGGGTGTGGGCGTGATGGAGCCCAGCATCGAGAATGAGCGGGGCGTGGTCCGAGCCTACAATATCCTTTGCTTTGAGGGTGGCAAGCGGGAAGAGAGAGTCTCATCTCGGGCAAACAAAGACATGATCAAGGACAAAGCGAATAGGGGAAACCTGATGTTTAGTCCAAGTGAACCTAGAACCCACCCTGGGAATCTCACGAAGGGTGCAGGTACTAATAAAGTCATTGAAAGCATCAGCCAGCGGCCAAGAAAAGTTGTTGGTGTTCTTATTAGATGGATACTGCAGAAAGTTAAAATTACCACCAACCAGGAGGGGGAGGGTGCAAGACTCCACCTTGTTAGAGATTTCGTCCAAGAATAAGGGGGAAAGGGAATGGTCAGCTAGGCCGTAAACCACCATGACTTTCCACAACGTATTGAGTTGGTGGTGAAACACAACAGAATTGGCCCAAAAAATACCATGATCGAAGGCTACAAAGTCAAAAACTTCTCGCTTAGAGCCAATCAGAATGCCACTCGAGTGGCCCGGGGAGGGAAGAAAGTTCCAATCAAAACGATCAGCTCCCGCAACTTCAGATAGCTCGTGGGGGCGAAGGAGGTTTTAAACGTCTCAACAAGACCGACTAGATCAATATTATCGCCCCTGACGACGTCTTTGAGTTGGTCCCGGCGCCCCCGAGCCCTGAAACCTCTCACATTCCAAAATAGAGATTTCATTTGAAGGACAACTTTTTAATACACAAGCTCGACCTTGTCGGTGTACTAAAGTAGGGGTTACCTTAGTACCCCGAACTTGTGCACGGCAACAGAGCACTCGCTGCAAGGCTTCTTTGGACGCCTGCAAGGCTCTCCACCACTCCTTATTACTGCCATTCAAGAACAAAGTACTAGCTAAGAACACGAAGGCCCGGCAAGAAGAGGAGCTTGCGGGAAGGCCAACCAGGCACCATCAGAAGACTTGTCATGAGCCCAGCGCCCGGCAAGGCGGCAGGCCGGCAAACTTGCCGGCACAACAAGGACAGGGACGCGGCAAGGCACTTGCCGCGGCAAGGCTGCCACCCAGACTCCAGCACACTCCAGCGACGTGTCATCGCAAGGCCATCCCAAGGGCACGTGGCGGCGCGCCACACGTACCGCAAGGAGCGAGGTGGCAAACGGAGCTGACAGAGGCGCCATCGTGGCCACCGGTGGCTTACCTAACGGTCGTTTCTTTACACTATTGGGGCGACCAGATGGGCATTTAATGCCCTTGTCCCCCGCACGAGTTAGGTAGGGCATCACAGTAATGTATTGTACCAACCCGCGATTTTACCTTCTCGCCTCTTCCACGCCGCCACCGTGGGTACCCCTTGAGACTATAAAACGGAGGCCCATGCGACGAGAAGGGGTTCGGTCCATTCGACACCCACAGCACCACCATACGCCGCACGCCGAGCTAGATCAAATAACAACACGAAGCAGCAGTAGGGGTGTTATCTCTCCGGAGAGCCCCGAAGCTGGGTAAAGATTGCCCGATCCTTGCTACGCCCGACCTCGACCGCTCGCACACGATCCCCGCTCCCTTGCCGAACCAGAAGGGCCCCGAAAGGTTCTATAGGTGCTCGAGGCCACGAGACACGCCCGACATCTTTGGCGCTGTAGGGGGCGAACCCACGCCTTCCGCTTAGCAAACGGAGCTGACAGAGGCGCCATCGTACACCGTGGCTTACCTAACGGTCGTTTTTACACCGTTAGGCGACCAGACGGGCATTTAATGCCCTTGTCCCCGCCGTCGAGTTAGGTAGGGGCATCACAGTTGTCGTTGTACCAACCCGCGATTTTACCTTCTTTCCCCTCTTCCCACGCCACCGTGGGTACCCCTTCAGACTATAAAAGGGAGGCCCATGCGCACGTAGAAGGGGTTCGGTCCATTCGACACCCACAGCACCACCATACGCTCGCACGCTCGAGCTAGATCAAATAACAACACGAAGCAGCAGTAGGGGTGTTATCTCTCCGGAGAGCCCCGAAGCTGGGTAAAGATTGCCCGTCTCCCCGCGCGCGCCCGACCTCGATCTGCTCTGCACACGATCCCCGCTCCCTTGCCGAACCAGAAGGGGCACTGGGAGGGAAGGGTAAAAGTATGGACCGGGCGCCGCTTCAAGGCGCTTTTTAGGGAATCTAGCTTTGCCGGGACGCAGAAGACAGAAAAGCTAAGTAGCTAAAGTTTGAGCTAGCTCAATTTTAAATTTTTTCAAGTTATATCCCTTGAACGTTCGTACCTTGTATGGAAAACCCGTGCGCGGAGGAATCGACTCGCGGCTAAGTTAAGGCCCTTGCGTTGTTTACGAGCCCGCCGACAATGCAGTGAGTTGCAACTAGTCCCGACAAGATTTCTTGCCGAAGCGGCATCACCACGATCGCCGACGTTCCGCACTCAAAGCAAGTGTGCTTGCTTCCGCAAGGTCCCTCAAAGCGAGGGTAAAAAGTATACAGGGGACGCGACAGAGTAAAGGGAATAGCATAGCAAGCAGTAAAGTTATATTACAAGAATGACTTAGTGTGGCACTGACTGAATTGTTCTCGTAACTGAAACAGCAGCAGCAAAGAGAAGGGCGGCCTAATATACGCACCCACCGTCGAGCCTCTTGACCTCGTTCACCTTGTCCACGATGGGCGCGATGATGGCCTTGAGATCCTCGAGGTCGGCGCCCTCCGGCAGCTTCTTGGTGGCACGGGAGAGATCGATGCCCGGGTTGCGGAAGAGGATCTTCACCAACACCTTCTCCAGAACCCCGGCACAGATCGCACGCGACTCGTCGGCCAGCTGCTTCGGGATCCTCTCCCGGAGCTGCCGGAGAGCCGTGACCACGTCCTTGAAGAAGAGCGTGAGCTTGGCGCTAGGCTGGAGATTTCCCTCGGCGGGGTACCCGAAGCCCGTTAAGTTCAGCTCCGCCAGCTCCTCGTCAATGAGCGCGGCAATGTTGACGAGGCCTTCCGTCCAGAGCTCCACCGTGGTCTTGAAGGTGTTCTGAGCTTCGGCGGCTCTCGTCAGCAGCTCCATGTTGTCCTTGAGCTCTTTCCTCAAGTCGTCCTCCCGCTTCTTGGCGGCGTCCAGCGTCCCCGCCAAGGTGGATAGCTTCAACTCCAGATCGGTGCTCGAGTCCTTGGCGGTGTCCAGCTCCTTGATCTTCTCGGCGAGCTGGGTCTGCAGATCGCCATAGGCACGCACATCTTTCTCACGCTCGCGCTGGAGTGCGGCAAGTTCCTCGTTCTTCCTTGTCATGTCCGCTTCCAACCGCGTCATCCTCTCCTCCAAATTTTTCTTGGCGGCCTCGGCAGCCGCGGCCGCGTCCTTTGCCTCTTTGAGCGTCCCGCCAAGCGCTTGCTCCCGTGCCTCGAGCTCCTCTTCATGACTGTCCAAGCTGGCTTTCTTCTGCGTCAGCTCGCCTTCCCGTTTGGACATCTCCTCGGCGGCGAGCCTTTGCTGCTCCTCGGCTTCGGTTTTCTCCAGGATGGACGCCTCTTTTGCCTCGTCAAGCTGGGCCCTCTCCTCCGCGATGGATCGGAGGGCCTCTTGGTTACGGCTTCGGAGCTCTTGCGCGTGTTTCTCCATGTCGACCCCCGCCTGCACGACGAGTGCTTCCCGGGACTCAAGCCTCGCTTGCCGGGCGCGGTAGAGCGACACCAGCTTTCGGAGTAGCTGCTCCTCCTTGGACTCGCTGCTGCTGCTGCTTGGCCTGTCAACCACTGACAGCCCGGTGGAGGCAAGTACCTCCCCGTCGAATTCCTCCCCTTCAACCGGCGCCCTGGAGCTCGACGCCCAGGGGAGTTTGATGTACACACCCTCGCCGGCTTTCAGGTAGGCGCCGGGCTGGGGCTCCTCGAAGCCCAGCACTGCGTCAGTGGCGGAAGGGGAGGCGGTCGCTGCAGCGCTTCGCGCTCCTGCGTCCTCCGGGTCGCCAGTACGGTCGCAGGACCCCTCGCCGGCTCCTGTTCCAACGGCCTTGGCGGCCTCTTCGCCGGCAGGATCATCCGCGCCGGCCTCTTCCTCGCCAGCGACGGCATCACCAGTGTCGCCGCGCCCGTCCTCCTCGCCGGCGGTCTCAGCCTCCATCGGGTTCCCAAGGGGAGGATCTGAAGGCAGGGAGAAGGGGGGAGAGTCAAGCAAATACCCAGAAGAAGAAAAAGAGAGATCAGCGAGATCCCAGGGAAAATCCCCGACAAGGAGGCTCACCTGCGCTGGGCTCTGTGAACGCGGGCTCCGCCGCCGGGGGTTCGCCGGCCTCAGCCCTTGCCGGGGACCCCTCCCTTGCCGGAGACGGCTCCCACATCGGGGATTCGGCCCTCGGTGGCGTAGTAGAGGCGGACGACACCTCCGCATCGGCCTCCGGCTGCTCCTGGAGGGCCTGCTCTTCTCCTGCATACGAAAGAGCCAACCATCAAGATGTTGGCAGAGGAAGAAGCGACCTTACGCAGCCCATGACGAAGGGTGAACCGAGACACTGACGCTGGGGGCTGTGCTGGGAGCTGCTGCGAGGGGAAGGGGCCGGGTCCGTCAAAGTAGTCTCAGACGTATCTTCCGCCACCTTAGCAGGATCGCCCTCGACCACTGGGACCCTGGCCCTTTTCGCCGCCCTCTCCGCCAAAGTCCTGGGACAGAACAGGAGTTTCGAGAGAAAGACGGATTAGATACAAGACAAACAGCAGCGAAAATCGAGGGAAAAGCGGGTGCAATAGAGAAGAGGCCTTACTCCTCTACGTCCTCGTCCTCCTCGTCGTCATCAGAGCTCAGTGCGGAGAGGTCAAATTCCGGTACCCTCCCTGCACGGCGTGACGGGAGGGTAGGCTCCCTCTGGCGCTTGCCAAGGGCCGCGACAGGGTCGGGCGTGGTGGCCCGGGAAGACCCGGCCTCAGTTGCCGGCGCAGTTTGGGATCCTCCCGCGGCAACGGAACTTGCCGCAGCGGAGCGCGTCCCCGCTGGCGCCATGTTGCCGATCGCCGTGCCTCCGCCAGCTCTCGACTTCGGCGGAGACGCCTTCTCGGATGGGCGGGACTGTTCAAGGCTCCGTCGGGCGCAAGTTGCTCAAACGGCCGCCACTCGCACCTCGGCAGATCGGGCTTGCGCCGCCGCCTCCTCCGCCGCCGCCCTCCCGGCAAGATCTTCATGGGCGGCAAGGCTTGCCGCCCACCGCTTCCGCCCGCCAAAGATGAAGTCAGACTCACCAGGCAAGCAGCTGCCGCCGCCTCGCCCTGTTAGCAATGTACGCCACCGCAAGTGGTGGCGCGGTGAGGAGCTTCGCTCGTCAGTTTGACCGCCGCCCGACAGGTCATCAAAGAATCGCCGACGACTCGGCGGGCGGCTCTATCCGATTGGCGCTAACCCGCGCGATTCGTGATTCGCATCATCGCACGATGCGATCGCTACTGGGAGTTGTTGCACGGGGGACGACGCTGCGGCAAGCGGAACCACTCGATGATTGGGGTCGGTTTGAACATCTCCTCAAAGATCGCATCCAGCCCGGATCTGCGGAAGTTGAAATTGAGGACCGGGCGCAGCCTCATGAAATCCGCGGGCCGCTGAACAGCCAGCAGGCCTCCCCTTGCTCGCAAAGGCGCGCGGCGGCGAAGGAAACCGCGCCGACCGCCTGTTAGAGTCCGGCGTGCTCGAGCCGAGGATTCGGGTGGTGGCGATCGTCACTTGGCATCATCTAGCGACAGGCGCCCACCATTACGGGCGCACCACCCGAGACTTGCGCAGCATGGTGAACGGCGGATCGGCATCACAGATCCAACACCACTCCGCCCTCCATTCGCCCCATTTGCTGCAAGCTCACCCGCAAGCACTCCTTCATGCCCATCCGGGAGGTCCATGCTATTCGCCACCAGCGGCTCCCTTTCTCAGCCCGAGGGAAAAATAATGGCGGAAAAGAGCGACGGGAAGGATACTAACGGTTCTCGCAAAGGTCATGAAACCGCCATTGTCAAAATGGCGTTGGGGGTAATATCGAGCAGATGGAACCCATAGGTGTTCATAATGTCGCAAAAGAAGTCATAAAAAGGTGGGCAGAGCCCACAATAGAAGAACACAGGAAAGAAGTAGTACCCTCTGGGGCACTTCTTCGATTTGGAAGCCTCCGCAGAAAGCACCGTCGTGCGCGGATGCGCCCGCGTCTCCGTCGACCAAAAAAGGTAGAACCCCGACCGCAGCGCATCCGGGGTAAGCTCGGGGGGGAAAAGCACCCGCCTCTTGCGCAGCGCCTCGAGCTCTTGTGCCTCGGTCGACTTCTCGGCCCTCGCGGCCTTCGTGGCCTTCCCAGCCTTCGGAGCCATGGCGTGGGCAGCGGGGGGAGGCAGAAGCGGCGGCGGCGGCGGCAATGGACGGCGGAGCGCTGTTCCTTTTCTCGATTCAGGAGACGAAGGAGAGCGTCGGAGCTTTCGGAGGAAGGAACCGCAAGTGGCGAAAGTGGGGGAACGGCCCCGTTCCCTCCGCTTATAAGCAGAGGATGCGAACGTTACGCATTCTCTGGGATTATGCGCCACCCACGTCTCCCACAACACCGCAATCAACGCGTGCCGTTGCAGGAGAGCGCGGTGGGCGCGGAGCCCATTGCTAGGCGGACCCAGGCCACGCATGCCCGTGCACTGTTTTGGGCCTGGCCCAACAACGCTCGGCACCGTGTATGGCCCAAGCCCGGGGGCTCCTGTCGGTGTACTAAAGTAGGGGGTACCTTAGTACCCCGAACTTGTGCACGGGCAGTCGCAGCACCCCGCGGCAAGGCTTGCCGGACGCCCGGCAAGGCTCTCCACCACTCCTTATTACTGCCATTCAAGAACAAAGTACTAGCCAAGAACACGAAGGCCCCGGCAAGAGGAGCTTGCCGGGAAGGCCAACCAGGCACCATCAGAAGACTTGCTGCTGGCGCCCTCAAGGCGCAGCAAGGCCGGCGGCCGCAAACTTGCCAAGACAACAGGACAGGGCCGCGGCAAGGCACTTGCCGCGGCAAGGCTGCCACCCAGACTCCAGCACACTCCAGCGACGTGTCATCGCAAGGCCATCCCAAGGGCACGTGGCGAAGCGCTACACAGCCGTGCGGAGCGAGGTGGCAAACGGAGCTGACAGAGGCGCCATCGTGGCCACCGGTGGCTTACCTAACGGTCGTTTCTTTACACTGTTGGGGCGACCAGACGGGCATTTAATGCCCTTGTCCCCTGCCGTCAGAGTTAGGTAGGGGCACTGTTGTACCAACCCGCGATTTTACCTTTCTGCCCCCTCTTCCTACGCTGCCACCTGTGGGTACCCCCTTCAGACTATAAAAGGGAGGCCCATGCGCACGTAGAAGGGGTTCGGTCCATTCGACACCCACAGCACCACCATACGCTCGCACGCCGAGCTAGATCAAATAACAACATGAAGCAGCGATGAGGGTGTTATCTCCGAGAGAGCCGGGTAAAGATTGCCCGCTCTCCAAGGCCTCGACCTCGATCTGCTCTGCACACGATCCCCGCTCCCTTGCCGAACCAGAAGGGGCCCCCAGTGCCCCATAGGTGCTCGAGGCCACAGAGACACGCCCCGACAGACCTGTAGGGTGCCAGGCAGGGTTTAGCACATTTTGGGCACCCTTCTTGTTGGGGATATAACTATTTGTGTAAGCCGCCCAGGAGGGGCCGGGTTACACAAAGAAGATTCACGAGAAAGAAGCCCAAGACCAAGCATGAAGATGGCGGTTCAATAAAGGGCTTAAGGCCCGTAGGCGACTTAAGGCCCGTTGTAGTAAACCGCCATAATAGCATGACTTGTATCATAAGGTAGATTTAACTAGTCACCAAGCCGGTCATTATTTATAAGCCGGCCGGGACTCTGTAAGCCACAGGGCGTCAACCAGTGTATATTAGGGGACGACCGACTGGCGGCTTAGGGCAAGAAACAACTCATCGAGAGCCGGGCATAGCGTATCTCGCTCCCTGGTCATCGAAGCATCAATACCAACGCAACTAGACGTAGGCTTTACCTTCACCGTAAGGGGCCGAACTGGTATAAAACCTCTCGTTTCCTTTGTCCCGATAACCCCTTCAAGCTTCCTAGTTGCGATGGCTCCACAACTAAGTCCTTTCACGAGGACATCTGACGTGACAATTCCAAGACTGTTGGCGCCCACCGTGGGGCCAGCACATGATGGATTTGAGTTCTTGAAGGGCAACTTCGAAGGGCTCAAGGGATACGTAGTGGGCCGGATGAACAAGAGTCGTCGCGGCAAGATCTACATCGACGACGAAGGCTGGGGTCCCGACGCCGGCTCAATTGAGTACGGATAATGGGTCCCCTTCGGCGGAATCCACGTCTTCATCGTCCGGATCGGTGAGCCGGGCCCTGAGCCAGACAACTGCACCGACCTCGTCAAGACGGCTCAGCGTGCGAGGAAGACCCGGACTCAACCTGTTATGAAGCATGCCTTCATGGGCTGCATCCACGGAGAAGAACTTTCTGAAGGATCTGAAGATAGGGGTGAGACGGCCGTCCTCTCAGATGGTGATTCGTCCGCCAGCTCAACAGATTCATTGTATCAGGTGCAAGACGGCGTGCTCGGGGGCTGTTCCAATGGCATCAGTATTCCGGACCCCTATGAGCCGCCAAGATGGGCACGAATCTTCATGGCTGGAACTCAGCCCGGCTCTAACTCTACAGCTGCTGCAGCAATAACATCCGGAATAGGGATAGCCAGGGCAGGTGGCCCTGTGCGCCCGCCGGCCCAGGTGCTGATAGACCTCATGGACAAACTTACGGCCCTGTTAACCGCCACGGTTATCCCTACGAACAAAGATGAGCATGACGTGGAGGTGGCACGGGTGCGTGAGGAGATAGCTCAGGCCAAGGAGGCCTTGGCAGCTGAGGATACTAGGCTAGCTACAGAGCGGGCGGCTCTCGACGCCCGGGCACAGCGGTTGCAGTAAGAAGCTTACCAGCTCACGATGAGCTTAAACGCATCCAATGAGGTAATGAGGAGGAGACACTAGAAAACCTAATCCCGTTTACCTCCGAATGACGACCCTCGGGTTCTTTTCGCTACACCCGGAGCCGGCCCAAGTAACCCGCCAGATGCCAATCAGTTTATGACAACCGGAGAAGGAGGACCGGCTCAGCCTCGAGAGATGACACCTCCTCATGTGAGCATGGCACCACCGCGTTATGTGCCGGTACCGGAGGGTCACTTTTCTAACCCCAGGGAGAACTTAATCGCGGCTTCGGCGCGCTTGGCGGCTCTGCCCATGGACGGTGATGACCCGACAGCGGTGGAGACCCGGAGGGTCAGAGAGCTTCTCCAGATGGCCCTGGCTCAGCAAGAGACTTATTCTTACAGCAGAGACTGGATTCATTCAACTCCCCCGCCTTGGTTAGCACCGCCTCGTCAGAACCGGAGCCCGAGTTACAGCAGGCACATGGAGTCTGAAGCTTTGTCAAGCAACGCCCAATGCAGTAACCAACACGGTGGCTATAACCCGGTGCAAGACTGAATACGTCAGGAGAACGAGCGGGCGGCTCAGCTGGCGGCTCAACAGGCGGCTCATCAGGATATCCCAGAGTATCCAACAACTTCTGTTGAGGCGGGAGTAGCCACTAGAATCGGTGGTGTTCCTTGTTTGGTACCGGCCTTGCGCAACGTGCGTCTGCCCAAAGACTTCAAGGGACCTCGAAAGGTGCCGAATTACACGGCCGACTTACAGCCCGGAGCATGGATCGAGAGTTATGAGATGGCCATGGAGCTGTTGGAAGTCAATGACGCGGCAATGGCTAAATATTTCACCATGATGTTAGATGGAATGGCCCGGTCTTGGTTAAAAGGTTTGCCACCCAATTCCATTGGTTCATGGGAAGAGTTAAAGGCCCGGTTCATCCAGAACTTCAAGGACACCTATAAGCAATCTATGTCGATTGTGGACTTGATGAATTGTAAGTAGGGGGAGGGTGAATCCACCACCCATTGGGTACACCGGGTCAAGGAGATAATTCATTCATCTGACAAGATGGATGCCGGCTCTGCAGTCCTTATGTTGGAGAAGAATTGCAGCTTTGAGCCGCTGAGGCAGAAACTGGGGCACCTTAAACGTGACTGCAAAGATATGGGTACGCTGATGGCGGCTTTAGTTAAATATGCCGATTCTGATAGTACCAAGGATCCCGCGTCTGACGATGAGAAGACAGGGAAGGGGAAAAGGAACGACAATGGAAAGGGTCAACAGCATAACCCGGGGAATCAAAGCGGCAATAAGCGTGTTTGTGGCCAATGCCAATACGCAAGGTAACAATCAGAGACGTAAGGGTAAGCCGCCTCGATCCGGCGGGTCAGGCCCATCTCTTGAGCAGCTACTCAATGAGCCCTGCCCGAGGCACGGCATCCGGGAGCGCCCTGCCACACACCTATGGAAGGATTGTGCAATCATGAAGGCATTTAAGAATTCCAACACCTCTGATGGCAGTCATGGATCTGGCGGCGGCTCAGGGGCTGGCGGTTTTCACGGCCCGGGCGGTGGTTCCAATTCTGGCTTTCAGGGGCATCCAGGCGGTAATAGTCAGTAGCAGTCTGGTCAAGTAGGGCAACAGCAGCAGCAGTCGGGTTATCAAAGCCATCCGAAGCAGTTGAGTGGTGGGCAGTATCACGTGTTTACCACTAGCTTATGTAAACGTGACCAGAAGATTCATAAGAGGGCCATAAATTCTGTTGAGCCGGCAATTCCCCGTTATTTGAGGTGGTCAGAACATCCCATTATATGGAGCAGAGAGGATCACCCTCCACGGGTCGATAATCCGGGTCAGTTAGCCTTGGTGGTAGCACCCCAGGTTGGTGGATATAAATTCACTAAGGTACTCATGGACGGCAGTAGCAGCATCAATATCCTCTACTACGAGACCTTTCAGCGCATGGGGTTGACTGAGAAGAATTTGAGAACATCCAACACTATTTTCCAAGGGGTGGTTCCGGGTAAGTCGGCTTACCCAGTTGGTAAGATTGAATTGGAGGTGGCCTTCGGAGATGAGTACGACTCCAGGGCTGAGAAATTGACGTTTGAAGTGGTTAAAATCAGGAGTCCGTATCACGCTCTGTTTGGGCGACCGGCTTATGCTAAATTCATGGCACGACCATGTTACGTTTACTTACAGCTCAAGATGCCGGGTTACAAGGGCACCATCACTGTGCATGGGAGTCGAAAGGTGGCTTTGGAATGTGAAGAAGGCGACGCGGCTTACGCCGAGTCTGCCTGTGCCGCGGAGGAGCTCAAATTTTATCAAGACAATGTTGACCCGGCGGATATGACCTCCCTCAAGAAACCAACTACTGAGCATGACCCGGCGTTGAAGTTTAAATCGGCCGCTGAGACAAAGCTTGTTGACTTTACCCCAGGAGATGCCTCTAAGCAGTTCAATATCAGTGCCAATCTGGATCCTAAATAGGAAAGCGCACTCATCGAGTTCATCCATGAGAACCGGGACATCTTTGCATGGAAACCTTTTGACATGCCGGGTGTACCGAGGGAACTCGCTGAGCACACTCTCAATATTGATCCAAAGTATAAGCCGGTCAGGCAGTTTCTTCGGCGTTTTAACGAAGAGAGACAGAAAGATATTGGAGAGGAAGTCGCCCGGCTCTTAGCGGCCAGGTTTATTATTGAAGTTTTTCGCCCGGAGTGGTTGGATAACCCGGTGCTTGTCCTCAAGAAGAACGACACTTGGCGGATGTGTGTGGACTACACTTATTTAAACAAGGCTTGTCCGGCTGATCCCTTCGCTCTCCCCCGTATTGATCAAATCATTGATGCTACGCCGGGTTGTGAATGTTTGAGTTTTTTGGATGCTTACTCTGGTTATCATCAGATCAAAATGGCAGTTAAGGACCAGGAGAAGACGGCTTTCATCACTCCGTTTGGAGCCTTCTGTTATGTATCTATGCCGTTTGGACCCAAGAGTGCTCAGGCGACTTATCAGCGATGTGTGTAGAACTGTCTGGACGATCAAATCGAGCGTAATGTTCATGCTTATGTAGATGACATCATGGTGAAGTCCAGAGAAAAGGAAACCTTAATATCCGATTTGAAAGAGACCTTTGATAATCTCCGGGTTTATAAAAAGATGCCTAACCCGGCCAAGTGTGTATTTGGTGTACCTGCAGGCAAGCTTTTGGGTTTCCTGGTATCAAACAGAGGCATTGAAGCTAATCCGGAGAAGATCAAGGCAATCACCTCTCTGGCTAAACCGACGTGCATCAATGATGTTCAGCGATTGGCGGGTCGTGTTGCCGCTTTAAGCCGGTTCATAAGTCGGTTAGGTGAGAAGGCCCTACCGTTATATCAGATGATGAAGAAAATAGACACTTTTGTCTGGAGTGATGCTGCTGATGCTGCCATTGAAGACTTGAAGAGACAGTTGTCTGAACCGCCGGTTCTTGCGACTCCCATTGATAGAGAGCCGTTGCTGCTATACGTGGCTGCCAATTCACGAGCCGTCAGTGTTGCCATCATGGTGGAGCGTAAGGAAACTGGCAAGGAGCATCCGGTTCAACGGCTGGTTTATTACATCAGTGAGGTGCTCATTGAGTCTAAACAAAGATATCCACACTGGCAGAAACTCGTTTATGGAGTGTTTATGGCCAACCGGAAGTTGAAGCAATACTTTCAAAGTCATCCTATAACTGTGGTAAGTTCTGCCCCTTTGGGAGATATCATCCAAAATAGGGAGGCCACAGGACGAGTCGCCAAATGGGCCATCGAGCTTGGGCCTCATGATTTAAAGTACATACCACGTACTGCTATTAAGTATCAGGCCTTGGTGGATTTTATCAATGATTGGACAGAGTTACAGGCGCCTGAGGAGAAGCCGGATAACACATATTGGACTATTCATTTTGATGGGTCCAGGCAGCTCGAAGGCTCGAGGGAGGGAGTTGTTTTAACTTCCCCTCGAGGTGACAAATTTTGTTATGTACTCCGGCTTATGTTTCCGTGTACTAACAATGCAGCTGAGTACAAGGCCTTACTCCATGCTCTCCGGTTGGCTAAAGAGATGAACTTAAGCCGGGTAAGGTGCTTGGGTGACTCAGATCTCGTGGCTCAACAGGTGTCAGGCAAGTGGGATTCTAAGGATCCCCTTATGGCGGCTTATCGTCGTGAAGTAGATGATGTGGCTAGTCACTTCAAAGGTTATCAAGTGGAGCACATTGATCGAAGGAAGAATGAGGCGGCTGATGCTTTAAGCCGGTTGGGATCTCAACATAAACCGGTACCGCCTAACACCTTCCTCGATGTTTTGCATAACCCTTCTGTCAAGGTGCCTACTGAGGAAGAGCTAGCGGTGCCAGACCCGGAGGCACAGCTGGTGGCGGCTCTTCACGTTATCCCGGATTGGACAGTGCCCTATTTGGATTATATGACCCGGGGTGAGTTACCTGAGGATGAGACCTTGGCAAGACAAATCATCAGGCGCTCCAAATCTATGACGATTGTTAACGGCGAGTTACATCACCTAAGTGTAACTCGGGCGTTTCAACGCTGTGTGTCCCCTACGGAAGGCCAAGAAATACTTCGTGAGATCGATGAAGGGCATTGTGGCCATCATGCCGGGTCAAAATCTCTGGTAGCAAAAGCTTTCCGTCATGGTTTCTACTGGCTGACGGCTCATGCTGATGTGGAAGATCTGGTCAGCAAATGTGACTGTTGTCAAAAGTTCTCACGACGAACTCATGTGCCGGCTCAAGAATTGAGGATGATCCCAATCACTTGGCCATTTGCAGTCTGGGGGCTTGACATGGTTGGGACTTTCAAGAGGTCTAAGGATAAAAAGACACATCTACTGGTGGTAGTGGATAAGTTTACATAGTGGGTTGAGGCAGAGCCGGTCAGTAAGTGTGATGCAGCCACGGCGGTTCAATTCATGAAAAAGGTGGTCTTTCATTTTGGTTGCCCGCAGAGCATCATAACTGACAATGGCACTAATCTCTCCAAGGGTGCCATGGAAGAGTTCTGTCAAAGAGAACATATCCGGCTTGATATTTCGGCTATTGCTCATCCTCAATCCAATGGTCAAGCAGAAAGAGCTAATCAAGAGATCCTGAAGGGTATCAAGCCCCGGCTCTTTGTCCCCTTAAAACGGACTCCGGGTTGTTGGGTGGAGGAGTTACCCTCTGTGCTATGGAGCATCAACACTAAGCCTGACAAATCTACGGGATACACACCTTTCTTCATGGTCTATGGGGCAGAGGCAGTTCTGCCAAGTGACATCCGACACGACTCACCCCGTGTGGCGGCTTATGTTGAGGCGGATAACGAAAAGGCTCGTCAGGATGCACTTGACTTGTTGGATGAGGAGCGAGACTTGGCAATAGCCCGCTCGGCGATTTACCAGCAAGACCTGCACCGCTATCACAGCCGCCGGGTTAAGAGCAGAACCTTTCAGGAAGGCGACTTGGTACTCTAGCTCATCCAAGATCAATCTGACATGCACAAGCTATCTCCGTCTTGGGAAGGACCCTTTGTGGTCAGCAAGAATCTGAACAACGGGTCATATTACCTCATTGATGTTTGAGAGCACAGATACTCACGTAAGTCGGAGGAGGAGACCCGCCGGCCGTGGAATATTGCTCATCTTCGGCCTTATTATACTTGAGCCACCGGCTCTTAAGATGTATATAATTTTGACGATGTACATATTATATAAAGCAATAAAGCAGGACCTCTGTCCTTTTTTCCCATAAAGAATGTTTTTATGTCTTCCTTATCAGGTGGTGGACACTACCAACAGGGAGCGGATAATATCTGAATCCGGCTCTCCCTTTGGTCCGGCTTATGATCATATCTTAATCTATCCATGATCACTTGGGGGCTTCATGTTCAAACATAGGTCGTATTCGAACCAAAGAGAACATACCTGTCGATACCCGCTTGATCGGCATACTGCCAAACCCACTTGGGGGCTTCTTGATCATATTTGAATCACAGCTTAACTACTTTGGGTCTGATGTGGATCGTATTCGAATCAGCATCATTAAGCAACTCTTATGGTCACTTGGGGGCTTCCTATTCAAACATGGGTCGTATTCGAACCAAAGAGAACATAGCTGTTGATACCCACTTGATCGGCATCGCCAAAGCCACTGGGGCTATATGATCGTATCCGAATCTTAGCTTAACCCCTTCGGAGCGGTTTACTGATCGTATTCGAATCAAAGGCCTTTTTTGAACATTGTTTATTATATATCATAAGCATAATTACTTGACTATTTTGAGACCTTTTTTGAAAGCACTATGAATGGCTTTTGATTCTTCCGGCTTAATATTAACTATCCCAGGTTGTTAAGTGCTAGGTGAGCATTATATGTTCCGACTTTCAGGAGTTGAATCCATCCACATGGTAAAGATCACATAAACAGGTGAGATTACCAAAGGGATTGCAGGATGAGGCAAGCAAATTTAACATCAAGGAGACAAACGATCAACATGAGCTAGAAATATACAACAATGGCGGCTTACGAAAGTATTAAGCGCCATAAACATGCGCGAAGGCATGACAGACATTGAGAGGTTTTTTCTATCCTATTACAAGACTCCCCGAGCCTGAATAAGTGGAGCATTGTTTTTGCGAAGTTACAAAACGCCTGGCGGTTCATTCCTTCGGCGGGCTTGAAGACTCCGGCTTATCCTTCTCCGTCTCTCCGTCGGTTGCTTTGTCCTGGAAGATGGACGAGGCCCAGTCAATGCCACTTAAGGCTTCAAACTCAGCCTCATCATCTATTAAACTGGCCGGGTCCACTTCAGGGGCAAAGGTATGCTTACGCGTTGGAGGGATCAGGCTGACTTGGTCATACGGAATGTTTGGGATTCTCCAGTTCTCGCTATCATTGCCCGGTGAATACATAGTAAGATTAGTATCATTCCTAATAAGGGTAGCCAAGGGACGGACGACTTTGACACAGGCGGTGAAATCTTGATCATCAAATGCAGTACCGTCCTCCTTCAGACTTGGATATCCAAGAGAGAGGTCAGCCAAGTCAAGCTCTGCCACCCATGCCTTCGCCCGGCTTAATGCGGCAATGGCTCCGGCTCTTGAAGATGCCCGCCTTAAATCTTGAATTCGTTGAGGCAGCACAGCGAGATGCTTCAGAACATCTTGTAGGAGGTGGGGAGTAGTATTTGATAAGGCCACAACGGCCAAGGCACGTTGTGACCCGGATTACAGCTGTTCCACTAAGGTGTAAACCACCTTAAGCCTGATCAACATGTTTTGCTTGAGGTTGGTACTCCTGGGGCCTGTATGTTCACAAATATAACAATGAGCCGGAAGTAACTGTTACAATAGTCATTGGAAGATTACAATGCTTGAGGTTTTGCACAGTAACTACCGAAGATGGCTGAGACCATTTGGGATATCTGCCGTTTCAAGTCAGATAACTCAGTTGTTGCCTCTACAAGAGCTGTTTCTGCCGTCTCGGCCCGAGTCACCAGTGAAGTTTTCTCATTAGCCCAGATTTTCTTTTCTGACTCAAAGTTTTGCTTCAATTTCTCTTGTTCAGAGACGCTGAATTCAAACTTGGAGTTGGCTTTCTGAATTTCAAGCTCTTGAGTTTTCAGCTGGTTCTTCAGGTCAGCAAGCTCCGACTCAAATTGACTTATGGTGGCCTGTATTGATACCAGGTTATGGTAAGAATCATGGTAAGGTAACATTTAAGGCCCAAACATTTTACAAGTCAAGATATTTGGCACTTGGGGGCTAATGTATGCTTAAAAAGTTTTTTAACCTACCCTACTGAGTCATACATATTAAGTCTCAAGCACTTCACAAGTAAAGATACTTGACACTTGGGGACTAATGTGTAACACAAATTCAAAGTCTCATGCTATCACCGGGTTAAATATATTCACTTTAAACCGGACAAACTAACAGTAAGTAGATTTCTAAGTCTACAGCATATTCATTCATAAGTAATAGACTTGGGGGCTGGTACAGTAAGTAAGATTCAGGAAAATAGCATAAATTATACCTCAGATTTGTGCTGTATTTGTTTCACCATGTCAATTTCCAGGTCACGACTATTATGCACCTGATTCAGATATCCCGAGACTATATCACCAATGCTTAAGTGAGTATAGTCAGTGATGTCCTGTTTGGCTTTTCGACGTTGGGCAAATTCTTCCTTGGTAGTGCATTGGGCAAGAACAGTAGGCCGGTCCGGTTCAACAAATTGACTCTTCAGAGATTCAACTTCCAGGCCAGTCGTCTTGGCCGGACTACGAGTTTCCGGGTTATCAGAGTTGTGGATAACATCTTCAGCAGGTGGGTCAGAAGTTGGCATCGGAATATCAGAAGCCGGTTCAGGCGGCGGTTGATGGGTGGAGCTGTCAGGATCGGATAAGTCAAGCGCCGGTTCAGTGACAACCGGGTCTTGGGGCGGCTTATTTTTCCTTGCCCTCTTGTTGGGCTTCACTTGCAGGCTGTCAATAAAGGTAGAAGGATGAGTATTAAAGCATAAGTATGGTAAAACTTAAAGTAAGAAAGGTTACATTACCCGACAGCTGTTTTGAAAGCCGGCATGTTTGATTGCATAGACTCGTCGGAAGAAGGAGAGGTATCCTGATAATTGGAGTCAGGTGAATTGAGAGGTTGGCGAATCAGACCCGCCAAAGGTAAAACAAAACGTAAATCAGAGATAACCTCGGTCTGACGCTTCCTGGTTACATCGGGTAAGCCGGAGGAGAGTTCTGCGTCTTGATTGGCCCAAGTCTGCCTCCGGTTCTCAAGCTGTTATTGCTTCAAAAGAAATTGAGGATCTTGGTAAGCTAGAGGATGTGAAAATGTTACTTTCCGGGTCACCCTTCGGATTTTTTGCTTTGGCAAAGGCTCTGAGTCGGAGGAGATTATAGTTACCTCTTCGTCAATTCCTTGACTGTTCCCTGTATCCTCCTGAAAGGATAGAATGTCAGTAAAGTAACAACAAAGGAGTTAAGAAAATCAAAGGATTACCTCTTCATCATTCGAAGAAGAGTCATCCAATTTAAACACATCGGAGGCGCAGGGTTTCTTCTTCTTTGAGGTGCCCATCTTGGCGGCCTTCCTTTCGGTTTTCTTGGCTGCCCTGGCTTGTTTGGCAGCCTCGTGGTCATATTTGACCTTCCAGAAATTATCACCGGTGAAAGAACATGCGGTGCCCCAATGTTTTGTTTTGGCAATTAATGACAATCTCTATGGACTAATGGTTGCCTTGAGTTATATTTGAAGGTTTTGTCCTTAGGCTTTTCTTGGAGTCCATTTGTTGGTCTCAAGGAGAGTTTGTGATGACCACGGTGCTATTAAGGAATTATCCAAAGATCGATCATAGAGTTGGAAAGATTCAAGGTTGATCAAGACTAAGTCAAAGAATGAATAAAGTTGATCAACACACAAAGCATAGAAGATGTACCGAGAGGGATCAAGCGATCCCATGGTATGATAAGCATGGTCAATTATGCTTTGTGTACTAACCCATGATCTTCGTGAGAGTTCTTTGTGGGGTTAGGTTGCGGTGTGCAAGTTCAAGTAGGATCATCACGAAGAGATCATATGCTTGAAGCTTGCCGTCCATTGTGGCGACAATGGACTTGTGAAGATGTGCAGAAGAGTGGCTCGTCCATAGTGGAGTATGGGGGAGTAATCTACTAGTCTTCATCGAGCCAATGCAATCAAGAAAGGTGGTCCATCTTGAGGAGGAGAAGATCGTCATCATCTAGCTCAAGTGGATCATGTGCAAGGCAAAGGTTTGCCCTTGATAGGTTTTCGATTTTAGCGGTCTCATGGTAGTTGTGGGAGACTGGGTTATAGGATCTATTGCCATACTATCAAGGGGGGCTCTCGATGAGTTGCTTGATCGTATCGTTCGTAGAGAGCTCAAACCATTGCATCCTTGCATCATCTTTATTGGTTCTCGTTTAGTTCTTCTCCTTGTGAGATTTGGAGCACTTGGTCTTTTTTATGACAAGCTCGAGTTCATAGAAAACGGAGTTCACTTGCATCTTCTATGATGTTTTCGATGTTGGAGGGTATGCCGGTTCTTCTCTGTTGGGGGTTTCACTCCCTTGTTAGGTTTCACTCGAAGTTACAAGTTGACAAGCTTATTACTCTTGGGTGCTTGGTGCCCTTGAGCTTGTTCCTCTTGGGTGCTTGGGCGCCCTAGACGGTTGGTGGTGTTCGGAGCTCAATCACTGTGGTGTAAAGCTCCGGGCAAGCATCGGGGTCTCCCATTAGGTTGTAAAGATCGCCCCGAGCAATTTGTCGGGTACCGGTGACCGCCCCCAAGGGTTGCCAAAGTGTACGGGTTCGGTGACCGCCCCAAGGGTGGCCATTTGTACGGGTTCGGTGACCGCCCTCAAGGGTCCCTTAGTCGAATCATGGCATATTGCATTGTGCGAGGGCATGAGGAGATTACGGTGGCCCTAGTGGCTTCTTGGGGAGCATTGTGCCTCCACACCGCTCCAAACGGAGATTAGCATCCGCAAGGGTGTGAACTTCGGGATACATCGTCGTCTCCGCGTGCCTTGGTTATCTCTTTCCCGATCCCTTTACTTATGCAGTTTACTTTGTGATAGCCATATTGTTCTTTGTCATATATCTTGCTATCACATAGTTGCTTATCTTGCTTAGCATAAGTTGTTGGTGCACATAGGTGAGCCTAGTTGTTTTAGGTTTTTTGCTTGACAAATTAACCACTAGGTTTATTCTGCATTTGTTCAAGCGTCAACTTTAATTATTTTAAAGCGCCTATTCACCCCCCCTCTAGGCGACATCCACGATCTTTCAATTGGTATCAGAGCCTCGTCTCTCTTTGTTGGGCTTAACCTCCTAGAGAGTAAAGATGTCGACTAGGGGATTAGGATTCTCTGACACTCTTAGTTTCGATGGCACAAATTTTGATGTTTGGGTAATTCGCATGCTTAATCTCTTTAGGGTCATGGACCCAAATTTAGAGCGAATTGTAGATATGGGTTTTTCTCCTCCAAATGATCCCCAAAGATTATCTTTAGAGGACGAGAAAAACTCTTATCTCAATGCTCAAGCTTCTAATGTGCTTTTCGATGCTTTGAGCAATGTAGTTATTTTTCAACTCATGACGTTCCGGGATGCTCATGAGTTGTGGACAAAGCTTCAAGATAAATATGGTGTGTCCACTATTTGTGGGGATGATTGTTCTCCCTCCACCTCCGGTCGTATAGTCTTCTCAACTTCTTCTACTTCACCTACATGCGGTTTGCCACAAGGTAATGATATGGTGAGTAGTGTTGGTCATTGCAATGATGATAGTATGCTTATTGTGGATGATCCTTCATCACTTTCTTATTGCAATGCTTCATCTTTGGACTTTAACACTTCTAGCACTCCAAATGTTTCACATGCTTGTGTTGATAGTCCTTGCATATCATGTAGAAATTGCTTGACTAAATCTCATGATGATATGCTTGCTATGTCTTGTTGCCATGATAAAAATGCATCTATTTCCTCGAATTGTTGTGCTAACAATGTAGAGGAAATCGAACACTCCATGGAACAAGATGTGGTGTTTAATGGTGCCTTAAGGGATCCTACATCGTCATCTATTGCTTTTTGCCTTATGGCTAAGGCGTCAAAGGTATCTCCTACTTTGTACCCGAATATGTCTCTTGATGATGATGTTGATGCTAATGATGATGAGGATAATGATGAAGAGAATGATAATGTTGCCTCCTTAAAAACTAAGGGTGAAATGATTTTTAAAGGTCTTCATAAAAGTAAAATTGCTCGTTCCAACTTCATGGAAATAATGTCCATTGCCATTGATGGCAAGAAATACATTGAGGAGTTGGAATCTCATCTAGAGGAGCATGAGGCCACCATTGAGAAAATGGAAGCTCATGGGCGTGATTACGCAAATGAGATCGCGGAGCTATCTCAAGCTCTTGAACATGAACAAACCACCTCCGAATCTCTTGAGGAGACTTTTGCTCTAGAATTATCTAGAGTGAGGGAATCTCATGATAGAGCTCTTGAGGTGGCCAATGATTTCAAAACTAAAAATGCTAATCTTGAAGTTTCCCATGCTAGACTCCTTGAGGATTTTGAGCACCTCGAAAATGGCTCAAGGGTCATCAAGGGTGAGCTCATCAAACTCACCAAGTCTCATGCCCAACTTGAAGCTTCTTATTTAAAAGAGCTTGCCAAGTTGTCTTCTCCTATTGTTGTAAATTATGATGTTTGTGCTACTAACTCTATTACTTGTGAAGCATGCATTTTGAAGGAGAATGTTGAGCTACGGGCTCAACTTAAGGTGCTATCTAGCAATTATGGGAAATTGGAAGAAAGCCATGAAAAGCTCTCAATCTCTCATGATGATCTTCTAGTATCCCATAATGTGCTAAAGGTAGCTCATGAGGCCATGATTGCTAAGGTAACATCTAGTGAGCCTCATGTGGATACTAGCACTACTTCTAGTCAAAATACTATATTGCCATGTGCTAGTCCTTGTAATTAATCTACTCACAATGTTGGTACATCTTGTGATGAATTGCTTGCCTTGTTGCTCTAATGATGAAGCTTATACTTCCTCTAGTACTTGTTTTGAGACTAACCATGTAGAGGAAATCAAAGAGCTCAAGGCCCAAGTCACTTCTTTGAAGAAAGACTTGGAAAAGAGTCATCAAGGGAAATCCACACTCAACAATATCTTGAGTGTGCAAAAATCCCCCAATGACAAAGGTGGACTTGGATTCAACTCCAATAAGAAGAAGAAGTCCAAGATGAACAAAAGGAAGGGCCAAGAACAAGTCAAGAATTCGGCCAAGATTGTTTGCTTCAAGTGCAAAGTAGAAGGGCATCATGTTAGATCTTGCCCATTGAAGAAGAAGGCCATTAGTGTCAAGAAACAAGGGAAGAGGGCACAAGTTCAATCTCATGCTCAACCTCAAGTTGAATAAAGGCCTCTTCCCAAGAAGACTCAAGTTAATGCTTCTCTTGTTGAGAAATCAAGTGAGAAGAAAGTGAAGAGTAGATGTTGCTACTTATGTCGTGAGAAAGGTCACGTCGCTTCTTCATGCACTAGTGGTAACTTATCCAACCCAATTATTATTGATGATATATATTCTCTTAGGAAGGATAAGGTTGGCAATGTGTTTGCCAAGTTTGTTGGTACTCAAAGTGGTGTCACAAGAAAAGAACCATTTGGGTAGCCAAGCCTTTGTGACTAACCTCTTAGGACCCAACTTGGTTGGGGACCAACAAGCTCAAACTTGATCAATAGGTGTTGTTGGAGGTCATTGGAGACTTGGCTACATTATGAAGAATTAAGGGGACTTCATCATTCTTGTTGTCTCAAGCCAAGTCAATTGGGTTGTCAAGTTTCTATCTTATATCCAATGTGCCTCCTTGTGGTAACTTGTACTTAAATTGTTTACATTGAAATTTACTTACCCCTTTGCATGTTTTGGTTTTGTTCCTTGCTTGTGTTTGTATATGTTGTGCTTCCAACTTGCTTATCTTTAGCAATCAAGTATGTGTGTGTTGGTTTGCACATCATGTACGTGTGCGTCGTGCGTTGAGCCTTTTTGCTTCTTGTTTGTATCCTAGTTGGCTCATGTGAGAGATTAATGGAACATCCCATTTTGGGGGAGTGATGTGCTTTGTGCACCTCACAATCCTATAAATGTGTGTACATGAGGAATACCATCTAGTATTGATATTACAAGATTATCTAGTCGTTAGGTGGTACATCTCTCATGAGAAATTCAAATTCTAAAAATTCCATTGATTATCTCGTGTTGGATCCTCTTATTGCCTCTTGTTAAGTTCTTACTGGTATCACATTATGGGGGAGTAATATTCTATGTGCATATTACAAGCCTAGAAAATGTGTACATTTGAGATATTGTCTCCTAGAATTGATATTGTAAATTATATTGTTCCTAGGTGACATGTTAGCTCTACAAGTGGCAATTTGCTTGTGTTTGTTGTAAAGATGATGTTGGATATCCTTGTTATCTACCACCGGGAGTTATTTCCAAATACTTCTTGTCTTTTGACAATTGGTAGTCACTTATGTGTGGTAGAAATTATTGATCATCTTTACATTGGCCTTTGCTTTTATTTGCTTTATCTCTTGCCTAGGATTGTGTCAACTCCCATTGTATTCCATACCACCTGTGGATCTTGTTAATTTCTTGGCCTTGTCTAGTGTTTTCCACATATAGTGAAAGTGGTGATCCCTCCTCGTGCATTTTGTATTCAAATGCAAATTCTCTCTGATGCACTAGTCTTGGGGGAGCTATCCTATTCTCTATAAAACACTCATCTTGTGATCCTTATCAAGTGTATGGTTGTGGAAGGAAAACTGTTTCGTTTTGGTACTTTGTGCCATCATGAAACTTTGTAGAGGGCTTGGTTTGTTTGGAACCATTCTCTCTTTTGGGAGTTTGACATCTTTCTTTTTGAGTGTATCAATGGATATCTCATTCCTTGATGTATCTTTAATGGACATCCTCCAAGTGATGATTCATTCATTTGGTATCTTTTCTTCGCTTGGTATTTCTTTGTCTTTTGGTCTCGGTTCTTGAAAGTCTTGAGCATGCATATTTACTTCTTGTAGTTTCTTTGGCATGTTTTCTTTCTTTGACCCAATATATAGGGGGAACTCCACCAAGTCTCAAATTGGATGAGATGTGCATGAAATTCATTTTCATATCTATATGCACATATTTATGTGGAGTTTGTCCTATATGCTGTTGGTTCTCTAACTCTTTGGTCCCAATGAGTTTGGGTACCATTTTGTTTGTGTTGTTGTTCTAGGAACAAGTGGAGATGCATTGGATGCTTGCTCACTCACAAGGAAGGTGTTGTCACCATGTGCTTATTGGAGTCAAGCTAGGATGATCAATGAACTACTTTGAACCTTCAATTGGTATCTAGTACATCCTTCCAATGTTATCTCGGTAACAAGTATCTTCATATACTTCATGCACACATTTCTTGCATCAACCTTGTGTAGGTTGTATCATGGCATGTATTCATTCTTTCTTGTGATACTTGTTTCCTCTCTCAAAGCATCCCAACAATGATGTTTTGTTGCTAGTTGTGATGTCTTTGATGGTTGTGTGGTAGGAGTTCATTTATATACAATAAGACCATATCTAGCCATGTGCTATGCTTCCAAGCAAATATCTTATTGGTATATTTATGACTTCCTTGTGGATATCTTGTTCCTTCATGTTGTAACTATTTCGGGTGTACATCCTTCTTTGTAGATATATGTCATCATGATTTCTTCTACCTAGAACCTTATACACTTGAGAGAAACTACATCTCTGGATGATATCTTTTCTTTCAAATCCACCTTGTCCTTTTTATGTTATTTATTTGGTGGCTCCGTGAAAGCTTTTGCCTTGAGTGCGTGTTTTATCTCGTTGCATCTTGATGCACTCTTGTGTGGTCAAGATTACTTTCCTCTCTCTTGTCTTGACGAGGCTTTTGCTATCTTAATTGGTATCCCTCGTCTTGATGAGGCTTTCATCTTCTATCTTCACCACGGGTTGTCACAAGCATAGGTTCTTTATATGCTTATTAGTAAGCTTGTGAACCCATTTTCTAGTTGTGTGTGGGAATGATAGGCCTTGCACCGTATGCCTCATTCTTTCAAGACTTTATTGATGCTTTATGCTCATCCGTACACTAGTCTTCTCAAGTGCATTGCCTTGACTCACACACATCTTTTTGGTTGAGCCCATTCTCAAGTTGCCTCTTTTACTTGTTGCTCAACCATGTGTTTGTTGCAAGTTCCAGGCTTAGTTTCCTATATTCTCACGTGCACTTGTTGTAAGTTTCTATTGATTTTGGGGGAGCTATGATCCTATTTTGTGTACTTTTTATCCATATATAAAATTCTTGATGTGCACAAATCATGGGGAGCTTCTCTGTTTTCTTTAGAACACTCCTCGGGTCATATCATAATATCATTTATTCATGTGGCTCATAGGATGTTTGGTCTAGTTGGTTCAATTGATATCCGTTGATTGCTTGCTTCAATTGGTATCTTTTGATTGCTTGATTGCTTGTGTCTCTCTTTGTTATGTCTTTGTGGCATATCATTCTTTTGCAATCTTTGGGCCTCAATATAGTTTGTCTTCCTACAAGAATTTCCGTTGGACATGTGTTTTGCATTCCACTCTCTTGTTGAGAAATACACAATTTTGGAGGAACACTTTTTATTTTGGCCTTCTAAGCGTTTCACCCATTTTGCAATCGATGCCAATGGGGGAGGAGTTTCAGAGTGTTTTGTGGAAAAGTCTTCTGAGTTTTCTCCTTGCTTTGGTTTTGGTTCCTAAGCATTGGCATCTCATTCTCATGCATCATTGGTTGTTGCATTGCATGGTGATGCATAATTCCTTGTATAAACTCTCTTGAAAGTGATTGTCATCAATTACCAAAATGGGGGAGACTAAAAGAACATGCGGTGCCCCCATGTTTTGTTTTGGCAATTGATGACAATCTCTATGGACTAATGGTTGCCTTGAGTTATATTTGAAGGGTTTGTCCATAGGCTTTTCTTGGAGTCCATTTGTTGGTCTCAAGGAGAGTTTTTGATGACCATGGTGCTATTAAGGAATTATCCAAAGATCGATCATAGAGTTGGAAAGATTCAAGGTTGATCAAGACTAAGTCAAAGAATGAATCAAGTTTATCAACACACAAAGCATTGAAGATGTACCGAGAGGGATCAAGCGATCCCATGGTATGGTAAGCATGGTCAATTACGCTTTGTGTACTAACCCATGATCTTCGTGAGAGTTCTTTGTGGGGTTAGGTTGTGGTGTGCAAGTTCAAGTAGGATCATCACGAAGAGATCATATGCTTGAAGCTTACCGTCCATTGTGGCGACAATGGACTTGTGAAGATGTGCAGAAGAGTGGCTCACCCATAGTGGAGTATGGGGGAGTAATCTACTAGTCTTCATCGAGCCAACGCAATCAAGAAAGGTGGTCCATCTTGAGGAGGAGAAGATCGTCATCATCTAGCTCAAGTGGATCATGTGCAAGGCAAAGGTTTGCCCTTGATAGGTTTTCTATTTTACCGGTCTCACGGTAGTTGTGGGAGACCGGGTTATAGGATCGATTGCCGTACTATCAAGGGGGGCTCTCGATGAGTTGCTTGATCGTATCGTTCGTAGAGAGCTCAAACCATTGCATCCTTGCATCATCTTTATTGGTTCTTGTTTGGTTCTTCTCCTTGTGAGATTTGGATCTCTTGGTCTTTTTTATGACAAGCTCGAGTTCATCAAAAATGGAGTTCACTTGCATCTTCTATGATGTTTTCGATGTTGGAGGGTATGCTGGTTCTTCTCTGTTGGAGGTTTCACTCCTTTGTTTGTTAGGCATACCTCCCCTGCCTCTTCTATGATGTTTTTGATGCTACTCGTTGTCTTGTATCTAGCAAGCTTGAGTTTGCTCAATTCGGAGCTCATATGAAGAAGTTATGGCATTTCTGTTTTTCTCCCTGCTCTGGTCTGAGCGGTAGTACCGCAGGCCGGAGCGGTAGTACCGCTTGGATGCTATAAGCGGCAGTACCGCTCCACAGCGGTACTACCGCTTGTAGCCCCAGCCGTAGTACCTCTGCGGTTTCGTGCTAGTGCCGCCTCGTTTCGAGGGCTCGTTTTTCGTGTCGGACTTTCCGGTACCAGCCGCGGCAAGAGTGGCGGTAGTACCGCTCTGGAGCGGTAGTACCGCGAGGAGGAGCGGTAGTACCGCTCTCTGCGGGTCTGGTAGGGGGTAACGGTTGGTTTTTTTCCCCTCCTATAAAAGGGGGTCTTCTTCCCCAATGAACCTTATCCTTTGAGCTCGTGTTCTTCCCCCATTGTTGACCTTCTTCGAGCTTGCTAACTCTCAATCCCTCCAATGATTCTTGCTAGTTCTTGAGGGAAAAGAGAGAGGAGATCTAGATCCACGTTTCCACCAATCACTTTCTCCTCTAAGTGAGGGGAACCCCTTGGATCTAGATCTTGGAGTTCTTCGTGTTCTTCTTTCGTTCTTCCTCTCATTTTCCTCCCTAGCATTAGTTGCTTTGGTGGGATTTGGGAGAGAAGGACTTGGGCACTCCGTGTGCCCTTGCCATTGCATTTGGTGCATCGGTTTGTGTTCTCCACGTGATACGTGGAAGTTACAAGTTGAGAAGCTTATTACTCTTGGGTGCTTGGTGCCCTTGAGCTTGTTCCTCTTGGGTGCTTGGGCAGGTGGTGTTCGGAGCTCAATCATTGTGGTGTAAAGCTCCGGGCAAGCATCGGGGTCTCCAATTAGGTTGTGGAGATCGCCCCGAGCAATTTGTCGGGTACCGGTGACCGCCCCCAAGGGTTGCCAATGTGTACGGGTTCGCTGACCGCCCCCAAGGGTTGCCATTTGTACGGGTTCGGTGACCGCCCTCAAGGGTCCCTTAGTGGAATCATGGCATCTTGCATTGTGCGAGGGCGTGAGGAGATTACGGTGGCCCTAGTGGCTTCTTGGGGAGCATTGTGCCTCCACACCACTCCAAACGGAGATTAGCATCCGCAAGGGTGTGAACTTCGGGATACATCGTCGTCTCCGCGTGCCTTGATTATGTCTTTCCCGAGCCCTTTACTTATGCAGTTTACTTTGTGATAGCCATATTGTTCTTTGTCATATATGTTGCTATCACATAGTTGCTTATCTTGCTTAGCATAAGTTGTTGGTGCACATATGTGAGCCTAGTTGTTTTAGGTTTTGTGCTTTACAAATTAACCACTAGGTTTATTCCGCATTTGTTCAAGCCTCAACCGTAATTATTTTAAATCGCCTATTCACCCCCCCTCTAGGCGACATCCACGATCTTTCGACCGGCCTGTGGAAAAAGATAAGGAATCATAAGTACAAAGAAGGTATAACATGTTAAAAGAGTATTTATTAAGATTGGTAACCCACTTCAGGGGCCGAGTTCTTCTTGCAGAAGGGAAGTAAGCCAAAGGCATTGCTAGTTACAGTGCCCTCCTTCAGAAGTGACTGGGTTGTAGCATCTACCACATCATCTGGTAAGTCATCATGACTATGACGCGTTGGATCATCCTTCTCGCCTGTGTAAGTACACATTAAGCCGGAGCGGCGGCTTAATGGTAGTATTCGCCAGGTGACCCGGACCCGGACCAGATCAATGCCGTTTAACCCGTTTCCTAAAAGAGCTTTGATCTTCTTGATGGTGGGACTGAGAGGCAGGCGCTCAACAGTGGTCAATTTATCCGCTAGCTGATGGTTGGACTCAAGGCGCAGGGCGCGAAAACCGGGCAGAGGCTTCTCATCAGCCGGTGAAGTGTCTTGACAGTTGAACCATGTCTGGTTCCAATCTTTTGGGTTACTCGGCAGCTCAGCATAAGGGAAAAGGCAATCCCTCCGCCGCTGGATCGAGATGCCGCCAAGCTCAAGACTAGGCCCGTTGGCACGTTCATTCTGCCGGTTCAAGTAAAAAAGTTCTCTGAACAAAAGCAGACTTGGCTCCTCTCCCAGGTACACCTCGCAGAAGACTTGGAAATTGCAAAGATTTGACACGGAATTGGGTCCAATGTCTTGAGGTCTAAGATCAAAGAAATTCAAAACTTCCCTGAAGAATTTTGAGCCGGGAGGGGCAAATCCCCGGTTCATGCGATCCGTGAAAACTATCATCTCCCCTTCTTTGGGTTGAGGCCTCTCTTCAGACGGGTCAGGGGCACGATAAGACATAACCTCCTTTTTTGGCAGGTGGCCAGAGTTCACGAGCTCAGCAAGTTTACTCTTAGTGACTATGGATGGGACCCAGTTGCAGGTTACAGGGGCCTGGGCCGCCTTAGGTGCCATGACAATAGTTGGCCTATTACAAAATAAGAAGTTTCGGTTCAAATTTTAACCCGGGAGAAATATCCAAATTATTAAAGGTAGCGGCTTACGAAGGGGCCTAATGATATAAGGATGACTGTGCAACAATATTTAAGCCGCTACAAGTATCAAGAGCAGTTTAAATTTCTTAAGGTCATGAGAAGCAAGCAAGGCTCACAGATCAGTGTTATTTATTTAAGCCGAACACCTGGACAGTTGTGTTTAAGGGCATTTAACAGAAGAAGGTTTCCGGGTGATAAAAACAGGTTTCATAATCTTCTGCTAATATTTGATATCAAAGGTCTGTTGTGATAAGAAAATTTTCTAGACCTAAAAACTGACGCTGACGTGTTCATAAGCTCGAATGAGGCTTTTATGCAGAGAAAGGGATCTGCTTTTTATCCAAAACAAGTGCGAAAACAGCTACCGCGGCCATTTATATCATCCTCAGATCAGAAGAGGCGTCGAAGAGGGAAACTAACAAGGGTTTGGCTCTAATGGTGATGAAATCTGACGAACTCGAAGAAGCTCTAATGCGGATCTAAGAAAGGAAGGGAAGGAAACTTACGGATCTGGATGGTCTGCGGAGGTTCGTCGCGTTTCTCTGGTCCAACCAGGTCGATGCAGCGGCCTGAGACGGTGAAGACAGGAAGCTCGACGGCGGCGGCGACAGAGCTCGAGAGGAGGCAAGAGGAAGAAGACGACTGGAAGGAGGAGAATGGGAGACCTAGGTCGCACCTATTTATAAGGAGAAGATAACTGAGACGGCGAGGGAAACGAGGAGATAAGAATTATTATCCAGCGGCCCCAACGCCTCGATTTTCGGAACAGTCAATAAAACAGAGATCCGTTGGAAGATACGGTGGAATAGAAAAGGAATTTAAGAAAGGATGACGTCACGCCGGGTTAACACGGATCCAGAAGATGACGTCATGGCGGGTTAAAGAAAACCTTTGGCACAGTCAGAAGATTGAAGATTTATTCTTTAAGGTATTTTAAAGATTGACATGAACAGGTTCAAATCAATCTGGGCCCTAATGTTGGGGATATAACTATTTGTGTAAGCCACCCAGGAGGGGCCGGGTTACACAAAGAAGATTCACCAGAAAGAAGCCCAAGACCAAGCATGAAGATGGCGGTTCAATAAAGGGCTTAAGGCCCGCGGGCGACTTAAGACCCGTTGTAGTGAACCACCATAATAGCATGACTTCTATCATAAGGTAGATTTAACTAGTCACCAAGCCGGACACTATTTATAAGCCGGTCGGGACTCTATAAGCCACAGGGCGTCAACCCGTGTATATAAGGGGACGACCTGCTGGCGGCTTAGGGCAAGAAACAACTCATCGAGAGCCGGGCATAGCGTATCTCGCTCCCTGGTCATCGAAGCATCAATACCAACACAACTAGACGTAGGCCTTACCTTCACCGTAAGGGGCCGAACTAGTATAAAACCTCTCGTGTCCTTTGTCCCGATTAACCCCTTCAAGCTTCCTAGTTGCGATGGCTCCACAACTAAGTCCTTTCACGAGGACATCTGACGTGACAATTCCACGACACTTCTCCACAGAGACCCAGGGAGCAGCAGCACAGGCTGTCTCCCCCTCCTGAACCCACTTCGGTCACAACCGAAGGAGTGGGAGGAGCCGCCGCAATATCTTTTGCTTTGGCAATAGCAGCCTGGGCCACCTCCACTAGTAGAAAAAGGGTCAAACGTGAAGCACATTAGTGCCGGTTTGTATTTGAGCCGGCACAAATGTATACATTAGTGCCGGTTCCAACTGCTAGCCGTGCCGCTCTTATTAGTACCGGTCCGTGGCTAACCTTTAGCACCGGTTCGTGCCACGAACCGGTACTAATGAGAGTGGTGGTAGGATCCTGTCAGTCTGGGCCCCCTCCAGCACCTTTAGTACCGGTTCTTGGCACGAACCGGTACTAAAGGTCGTCCTACATAAACCCTTCGTCCACCCGAGCTCGCTCTGTTCTTCCCCTTTCCCCTCTCCTCTCTGTTCTTTCCCTCTTCCTCTCGAGCTCATCACACATTTTGCCCAGAATTTGTCAAGATTTGAAGGCCCCCATCCATTCAAATGATCACAAAGGTTAGCAACTTTGTCCTTTCATCTCTCATTGCTAGATTAGCTCTTGCAATGCTTTATATAGTTATTAATTTGTGAGTTTAGTAATTTGGGAGGAAATATATATATATATATGTGCTAGTATTTGATTTATATGCAATTTGAGGTCAAAAATAACACTTAGTTTGCATATGTAGGTGTGGTTTACTTAGTGCCTTCTAAATCTCCGTCAGAAACCACCGCCGATCGCCCACACCGTCTCTGTCACGGCACCACCTTGTGGTGAGCCTCTTGTTCATGAAATTTTATATAAAAATTGATGTTTGTGTGATTTGGATATATAGTTACTCGTATAATAATTATCTTACCCGTACGCTGTTTGTTATACATAGTGCCATGGTTTTGATATCCGTCCCCGTCAGCCCTCGTCCTTGTTATGATTCGGTGTGGTATATTCTCTTTTAAAACTATTTGTTGCATTTCGTGTTTATGACAAATTATGCCCATCAAGTTGACATAGATATTTTTATCTAGGAGGTATGTGAACCGGAAATTCCAACCGACCCTATTGTCGAGAGGTTAAATTTAGTTGAAAGAGAAAACGAGTACTTGAAAGAAAAATTGAAAAGAATTGAGGGGGAGAAGATGGAATTGGAGTTGCATGTTGCCGATGTCGTCGATGATCACAGGATCAAGATGGAGAAAACGCGCTTGAAGATTAGAAAGATTAGAAAATATGCCATCGATAGTGAGGCTTGGTATCATTATGTTGTTGGATCAATTGTTACGTTAGTTGCGATCTTGATCGCATTTGTTGTTGCATTTAAATGCTTTAGCTAGAGAGTTATTTGTTTGTTGCATTTAAGTGTTGTATGAACTTTATGTATGAACTTATATTAATTTGGTCTATTCGGTGTTGTGTAATGAAGATGAGCCGGCAATGGATGTACGATGACCGATGCTCTCCTAGTTCGTTGAGGGCGTGCATACTTTTCTCGCTATGGCCGAGGCAAACAAGCGGGCGGATGGTTTTATGCCTTGTCCATGTGCTGGCTGTAAGAATGGTTGCAATTACTCTCACGCCAAGAACCATTCACGCCCACTGCTTGAGTCCGGTTTCATGCCCCACTATAATGTTTGGACCAAGCACGGAGAAAGAGGGGTTATGATGGAAGACAATGAAGAAGAAGAGGATGACGACAGCTATCCCGCCATGGGTTCCCTGAATACGATGATACAACAATGGGAGAAGAAGCTGAGCCGGTAATGCGGAAGAAGCTGAGCCGCAATGCGGGAAGAAGTTGAAGAAGAGGCATCGATGAGCCCGCTGATGATCTAGGTCGGGCCATTGCCGATGCAAAGAGAAACTGCGCAAGTGATTTGGAGAAGAAGAAGTTGCAAGCGCATGTTAGAGGATCACAAAAATTGTTGTACCCAATTGCATAGGTGACAAGAAAAAGATGGGCACCACACTGGAATTGCTGCAATGGAAGGCAGAGAATGGTGTATCTGACAAGGGATTTGGAAAGTTGCTGGTAATGATAAAGGATATGCTTCCAAAGGACAAAGAATTGCCCGAGAGTACGTACGAAGCAAAGAAGGCTGTCTGCCCTCTAGGGTTAGAGGTGCAGAAGATACATGCATGCCCTAATGATTGCATCCTCTACCGCGGTGAGTACGAGGAATTGAACGCTTGCCCGGTATGTGGTGCATTGAGCTATAAGATCAGCCGCGATGAGCCTGATGTCGAGGGCGAGCGCCCTAGGAAGAAGATTCCTACCAAGGTGATGTGGTATTCTCCTATAATACCACGGTTGAAACATTTGTTCCAAAACAAAGAGGATGCCAAGGCGATGCGATGGCATAGAGAAGACCGTAAGAAAGACGGAAAGTTGAGAGTACCCGCTGACGGGTCGCAGTGGAGAAAAATCGAAAGAAAGTACGGGAAGGAGTTTGCAGATGACGCAAGGAGCGTATGGTTTGGTCTAAGCGTAGATGGCATTAATCCTTTTGGGGAGCAGAGCAGCAACCATAGCACCTGGCCTGTGACTCTATGTTTGTATAACCTTCCTCCTTGGTTGTGCATGAAGCGGAAGTTCATTATGATGCCAATGCTCATCCAAGGACCTAAGCAACCCGGCAACGACATTGATGTGTACCTAAGGCCATTAGTTGAAGAACTCTTACAACTGTGGAATGGAACAGGTGTACGGCGTGATGAGCACATGGGGAAGAATTTGACCTAAAGGCGTTGCTGTTCGTGACCATCAATGATTGGCCTGCTCTCAAGAACCTTTCGTGATGATAAACAAGGGATACCGCGGATGCATGCACTGCTTGGATGATACCGACAAGATATATTTGAATAGTTGTAAGAAGAATGTGTAATCGACATCGCCGATTTCTTCCGAGCAGCATCCGTGAAGAAAGAAAGGCAAGCATTTCAAAGGTGAGGCGGATCACCGGACGAAGCCTCGCCACCGCATCGGTGCTGATGTACATGATATGGTCAAGGATTTGAAGGTGATATTTGGAAAGTTATCCCGCGGACAACCTGTTCAAGGACGCCGACGGACGCGCACCCATGTGGAAGAAGAAATCTATATTTTGGGACCTGCCATATTGAAAGACCTAGAGGTCCGCCTCCGCAATCGACGTGATGCACGTGACGAAGAATCTTTGCGTGACCCGCTTGGCTTCTTGGGCGTATGGGAAGACAAAAGATACACCGAGGCACGGAGGACCAGCAACGATGCACGGAGAAGACGGCATACATCGTGGTCATGCAAGCTACGCCTACCAAAGAAGAGAAGGAAATCTTCTTTGAATGTCCGTCAGATTAAGGTACCGTCTCGCTTCGTCGAATATAAAGGAATAATAAACATGGCAGAGAAAAAGTTCCGTAACCTAAAGTCTCATGATCGCCACGTGATTATGACGCGAATCGCTTTCGGTTGCATTGAGGGGCTTTACCGAAAACATTCGATTAGCCATTGTGAAGCTATCTGCATTTCTCAATGCAATCTCTCGAAGGTAATCGATCCAGAAATCATACCAAGGTTACGAATGATTTGGTGCAATGTCTTGTCGGTTTCGAGCTGGTGTTCCCACCATCCTTCTTCAACATCATGACGCACGCCCTAGTTCACCTATGCGAAGAGATTAACGTTTTGGGTCCTGTATTTCTACACAATATGTTCCCTTTGAGAGGTTCATGGAGTCTTAAAGAAATATGTTCATAACCGTGCTAGGCCGAAGGAAGCATCTCCAAGGGCCATCAAAATGAGGAGGTCATTGAGTTTTGTATTGACTTTATTCCTGACCTTAAGCCGATTGGTGTTCCTGAATCATGCATAAGGGCGATCGATGGAAAAGGCACGCTAGAGGGGAACAAATAATATGTATGGACGGACATTCTCTCACTGAAGCACACTACAGCTTCTACTGAATTCCACCTTGGTGGCTCCGTATATGGATGAACACAAGAATTTGCTACGCTCCAAACACCCGGAGCGGTCTGATGACTGGATTACACGTGAACAAACCAAGAGTTTCGCCAGCTGGTTACAGACATGTAGCATGCATGACACCTCTATTGAAGATGACCTGTACTTGCTGTCCCAGTTACCATCTTCGAATATAATGACTTTCAAAGGGTACGAGATAAATGGTAATCCATTTTACATGATCGCCCAAGATAAGAAGAGCACCAACCAAAACAGTGGTGTCCGCTTTGATGCAGAAACCAAGATGGGAAAGGAAACATATTATGGTTATATACAGGACATATGGGAACTTGACTATCGACGTGGTTTAAAGGTCCCTTTGTTTTGGTGCAAATGGGTCAATATGACATGTGGCAGGGTAACGGAAGACCCGCAATACGGAATGACAACAGTGGATCTCAACAATCTTACGTATGCAGACGAACCATTCGTCCTAGCCAATGATGTGGCACAGGTTTTCTATATGAAGGACTTGTCTACCAAGCCAAGAAAAAGAAAAGATAAGGAGTGGATGACAAGACAGACAAGTCAGAAGATTATGAAAAGTTTGATGAAATTGCTCCATTCACAGTGAATATTGACCCGAGCATCCCGTTAAATCATGATGATTTTCCATGCTTACGGCGCAAAGGGACACACGCGAAGAAAAAGTTTCACACCCAAAGATCTGGGATGTGATCGGCTTCACTATCATCACTTTCTTCTCTGTTTCACACCCAGGAGGGAATGTCTGTAATAGTTAGGGTAGTTATGTGTTTTGGCATTTGAAACGCGAAGAAATTTTATGTGCAAACAAATCCTTTTCATGCATTTATTGATTTTTTTTCCAGCTAAATGACCCTGAAATTGAAAAGCATTTCAAATGAACTCACAAAAGGTTGAAAGTTGGCATGGTATCATAATTTCATACAAATAGCATGTGCAAGAAAGTAGAGAGGGTTATGGCAAAAACTGGATGCACTTCGTGTACAAAATGGACAATCTCTTTCAAGTATCGGGGTTTCCATTTAAAACTGAACTGTTACAAAGGCATTTCATTTTTTAAATAACCTAAGTATTACTAAATTGAATATAATGATAAAACACACTAATATTAAACATAAGAAAAAGAATCATTGAAAAACTTTTTCAAAGTTAAGTTATTCACAAACTAGTGATTCACACAAATTTCAAATAATTCAAAATTTAAACTATTCAAATTTGAAATCTACCGGCACTAACAGAAAGTTTGTAATTTTTTTTACCTAAAGCAAAAATATTCACAAAGAAACTCTAAATACAGCAAAAACCTACTCAAAAATAAATAAAACAAAAATAAATAAAGCGAAAAAAATTAAGAAAAAAAAGCCCGCCTACTGGGCCAAAGCGGCCTGCATACGACTAGCAACACAACCTTTTGTTGGGCCAGATGCAGTTCAAGAAGGCCCAGAGGCCCACCGGGCGAAGAGGACAGGTAGGCCCAGAGGCCTGGTTAGGAGAGGAGCTCGAGAGAGCTACCGCACTGGGGCTTATAAACTAGTGCGGTAGCCCCTCGACTAGCGAGGTGGGACTAAACTTGCGCACCGCCGAGCCAGCGCGCCCCTTTAGTACGGGTCGTGGCTCCAACCTGTACTAAAGACCCCTTTAGTACCAGTTGGTGCCACGACCCGGTATTAAAGGGGTGCGGTTCCCCGCTGGCTTGGTTAAAACAGGTTTTAGTACCGGTTGGTGGCTCCAACCGTACTAAAGGTGCCTTCTATATATACAACACTTACGAAACTTTCATTCTCCTCTGCTTTTTCCTCTGCTTCCGTCGTCTCCGCCGCCGCCGCCGCTTCGCCCCCGCCGCCGCCTCGTCCCCATCGCCGCCTCGTCTTCGCCGCCACCCCAGGCCCGTCCCGTCGCAAGGCCGTCCCCTGTCGCCGCCTCAAGATCACGCCCCAGCCCGTCATCGCCCCGCCGTCGCCTGCCGCTGTTGCCTCGCCGCCGCCATCGCCCCGCTGTGAGCTCTCCCCTCTAACCCTCTCCCTCGCCCCCAAGGCCACCATGGGCGCCGCCCCTCCCCGAGCCCATACACACACACACACAAGCATGCATGCATGATGAACACACACACACACACACACACACACATATGTATGAATTAATGCATGTATATATTAGTATATACGTATTTTGTATGTTTAATTAGTTTAGATTATTTAGATTATTATTTTTCACTATTATATATGTATGAATGCATGTTAGATGGATATAATTAGTGTTTAAATAGTATGGAAATTTTTATATAATGTTGTTTTTCAGTTTTTAATGGATGTATATATAGAAGTTGTGTTTTCTGCTTTTAGTGTTAGATGCTTAATTAGTATGAAATAGTATATAGATTTTTGACATATGCAATGATAGCATAATTAGTGTTATATAGAAATGTTAGAAATTTTAGTTATCAAAATCCAATCATTAAAAAATGTTAATTTTTATGGGCATATAGCTAGTATTTGTTCTCGACGATACCGGCCTCAAGATCCTCGCCGCCGACCCGTCTCATGACGACATCCAGCCGACCCATGTCCGGACTGGCTCGGCCGGGCTGGCACGGGAGGTGCTGCTCGAGGGGCGCGCCGCTTGATGAGGAACCCGCCTCGGGTCCCGCTGTCGACCTCGATCTCGCTTTGGTTGTGTTCGCAGGGCGGTTTGGTGCGGAGGGACCTGCCCCACGGAGGTGGTACGTCGCCATGTCGTGGAGGAGGACGAGCACGCCCATCGCTACATGGTTATGCGTTAGAGGGCGGCAGGTTCTCCAATACTGGCAGTTTCTTCGGGATCTCACTTCAGCTATGATCCCGTGAGGGTTCCTTTCTTTGGGTGTGCACCGCGCCAGCAGAACCGCGAGTGTCCTAGATTCTTCTGTAGTATTTGATCTTTATTAATTAGCTACCTAGCCAGTGATGTACTATTCAATATTATATATTATTCGAGACAATGTATTCGAGATTATATCTATTATTCTAGACGATGTATTCGAGATTATATCTATTATTCAAGACGATGTAATTTGAATACTAAATTGTTTTATATTTCTTTTGGATTAGTTAAATAAAAGCTATGGCGCATAATACCGACAGAGAGGAGAATGCATAATGTTCGATATGATACGCGGGCCGATGATGATCGAATGAAGAAGACTATGACGGTTCAATTTCTAAACAACACCGGAGAGGGTGATATGATATTCGATCGCGACGACCGAATTGATGAAGTCATGAACTACGATTATGACGATGACGAAGAACATGTTGATCCTGAAACTACAAAGACCGGCGAGGTATATATATTTATATAAGCAGGCATCTGGTGATCATCACATGTTTTAAATGACTTGAAGATATATATTAACGAATCGATCTTTGTTCTTTCAGCCATCCGGATCGAGCAAATCTTCAGGCAAAAGGACGAAACGAGGCCCGAACAAAAAGATGAAGGCGGGCGTAAAGTACAATATCGAGGCATGCAGACCTAATGGCGAACCATTAGCGCCTAAGAAGATTGCGGACAAGTTCGTTCGTCGGTGCGGAGTTCTTGTGAAGGACCAACTCCCGATCAAACTTCAAGAATGGAGAGAGCCAGCAAAGCCACGTCCAGATGTTACTTTTGTCGACAAGAATCAAAAAGATCTGCTTTGGGATACTCTCATGGAACATTTCATCCTACCGATCATTTCACGTATGATGTGCAGAAAGTCAAGGACGCTGCTCTTAGGAAGATGGCGGTTGCATTCAAGAACCACAAGAATCGTGAATGGGACAAGTACGTCAAGGGAGGAAGGAAGACTCCAGTATTTGAGGGAACAATAGAGAACCAACCGGCTCATTGGGACGATTTCGTGAAATTCAAGGATTCGGAATTAGCTAAGGAACGGTCGAGAATAAACAAGAAGAATGCCGAAAAAAAGGATAAGTTCCATAAGCTGGGGCCAGGTGGCTATGCGGTGGCAATGCCTAAGTGGGATAAGTCTGAGAAAGAGATGGAGGATGCAGGTGTCACTCCGGTTACTAAGAGCTGGCCCCCCAGGTGCAGGACTTGGTTCTATGCGCATGGGGGGGAGTTGGACCCGAAGACAGGCAATGTTTCGACGAAGGCAAGTCTGAAGGGAGCCAACGATGCGATACTTTTTGCAATAGAAGAGGCATGATCGGGGGTGTTCCATCCCAACAGAGAGAACGACAAGCTTACGCGTGCCCTGGGAAATCCTGAACACCCGGGAAGAACATGAGGCAAGGGCGCTATTCCGTGGTATGATGGGTTTTCAGACTGGAACACCGACTACAGAACCCGTGCGAGAAAGAAGATTGCGGAGGAGAAGAAGAGGAAGATGGAGGAGGAGCAGAGGAAGCGGGACTATGAACGCCTTCAAGGCCTAGAAGCAAGTCAAGCGGAATTGGCGGTCAAATTCCAGCGGCGCAGGAGCAGATCGACTCACTTACCCAGCAAAGGGGGTCTCAAAGAATGCAGCAGCTAGCGGATGATCCAGCATTGGATAGAACCGCCCCATCAATGCCGAGAAGCAGCGTGGGTTCCGTCCCGGACGACGCAATGCTGGGTTGATACCCCGTGGATGACATCATGGAGAACACTAACTGCGAGCTACACGTCAAAATGAAGAACATATCCATGAAGGTGGCGGACAGCGTTGCTTTTACAAATCCCCCCGAGGCAACCTTCCATTGCAACCCGATTCCAGCGGGCTATGCTCGTGTCTTGGTTGATGAGGTGGTGGACCCACCATATTCGGAGCTACAGCTTGACATTCCCGGAGGTGACGACGAGCGCTTTCTGAGAGGCCAAACATCGATCATCCTATGGAGAAAGGATTGCATCATCTTCAAGGCCACCGACACCGCTAGCCGACTCCTCGTCAAGTCCGCCACCGAGTCAGCAGACTCCGCCTCCGCAAGTCCACCATGTCCGAAAAGTGACAGCCACTCCTCCTCCAAGTCCGCAAAGTGTCGCCACCTCCTCCTCCAAGTCCGCCACAGCCGACGCCCACCTCCTCCAAGCACGGCACAACCTCAGGCCACCTCCTCCAAGTCCCACACAGCTTCAGCCACCTCCTCGTCCAACTCAGCCCCGCCACCGCCTCCGCCGCCTCAAGAATCGCAGAAGAGACACCCGCAGCTATGGTGCGTAGCGGTACGAGTCGAGGTAGTATAGGAAGTACAGGCGGTGGCAAGCGATATAAATATGGTCCAAGCCTCACGCCTCTTCCGCAGAGGGCTTATGACAGGTCCGAGGAGGAAATCACAGCCATATCGAAGGCTGAGGTGGAAGCCCATTTTGCACCGAAAGCGCCACCGCCGCCAAGGGAGAAAGTGCCTGAGGAAACAATTGACCACTTCATTCGTATGGCTCAACCACCAGCTCCCAAGCCTTTTGACATAGACTATGAGCGCCACATCAGGAAGTTAAATCGAGCACGTCTACGTAAGGAGGCAAGCTCGGGATCGAGCAAACAAGAAGCAGCTGTCAAAAATGCGGAAAACCATTCCCACTGGGAGAACAGCGGCGAATCGATCCCTCGCTTGTTGTGCCAACAACACGTGATAAGACGCGCTACCAATATTATTGTGGGCAAACAGTTTACGCTCCCGAGGTGGGCAATGTGGTAATAACGAGGAGCATATAATGCAGGTGAAGTTCTCAACATCACTATTGGACAACTCCTCGAGATCGAGCCCATGCCTGTGCTTAGAGAGGATGAAATAAAACGGAAATATGTCCGGGCCAACCTTTGGTCGAGCTGGACAAGGTCAAGAACCTCCCAACGAGAATGTATGAATTGCATCAATGGTACATGAACATTACCAAGATTTCAGATCGATTGTCCCTCATGGTGAATGTCAAGGAGGAGCATTACTTCCATGAGAAAGCTCGTCGCTGAGTATTCTGAACTGTTTCAGTTATACAATCAAGATGCACTCGCAAATCTATCGCCATTGCTATTGTGTCGTAAGTGATTTCTTTCTATAATTTAAGTCTCAAGCTAGCTGTAGTGATCCTTTTGATCAATCATTACCTGTAATTATCCTCACTATATTCTTTTCTGTGGTATTATGCAGGATGAAGATGTATGAAATGAGAAAAGGTGGACGCTTTGGCATTGGGTTCATTGACCCAAACACCGTTAATGAATACACATGGCTAATAAATCCATATCATCAAAAGAACGTAGAGGACAACATGCTAGAGTTCTTGAAGCGCCTCAAATACAATGAAGATATACTACTTCCTTACAACTTCCAGTGAGTCACACTGTCTTGTACTACAAATTCTCTGTTTTTGCCTACTAGCTAGCTACATGTTTTTGCTTACATATGCCCGCTTAATTAAGACATGCAAACGTGTGTGCATGCAGATATCACTAGATCTTGTGTATCATTAAAGTTGACGCCGGAACAGTTGAAGTACTAGACTCACTACTCAAAGCAAAAACTGACTATAACATCTTGTTTGGGATAGTCAACAGGTAATTTCAATCATTATTAAGTATATATCTCGGCCTATTTAGTTCGTCATTTCATGATATGAACTATTTAATAACCCCTTTATTCATTTTCTTTGTCGGGCAGGGCTTGGGCAAGGTTCATCGGCGTCACGAAGGCGTAATGGAAAAAAAAGCTTAAATGGTTTCACCCAAGGTAAGTAATTAATAGTACTAGCTAGCTAGCTAACTGCCATCTCTTTAATTATCATGCTTGATTAATTATTATCTGATCAAATTCCATTCTCGTAAAGGCCTTGAAGCAAAGCGCAGGGACTGATCTGTGTGCATTCTGCGCTTATAGAACATTCACATGATGGCGTCCAAAGGAGCAGATCTCAAAGACAGAATGGGTACGCTTGTCGTAACACTATTCACAATTTTTACACCATTATCGATATCTAGTCACACAACTAATACACATGCATATTGATCTCCTTCTTAACAGTTCAAAGAGGTGCGGAGAAGCTCCTAGAAACGGGAGCAGAGAAGCACTTCAAGAGGAAATAGCGGATTTTTGCTCGACCAGGTCATAAACCAAGGAGAATACTATTACCCGCCACCGCCCCATGAAAACCACTTCCAATTGTCATCGTGTTCAAGGCACCAATTAGGCTAATGCCACTGGCTCCGAAGGCAACATGCATATGTAGGAGAAATTGTATATAGCTATACATGTGTGTGTGTGTGTGAATTAATTAATATGGTGATTTATGAGACATTGATCATATATATATATGCATGATTGGTTCTACTAGAAATTTATTTATATATATATATATATATATATATATATATACAATGTGTAGTATCGTAAAATACCAAAGAAACTAAAAAGAATTAAAATGGAAACACAAAATTAAATGAAAAGAAATCATAAAACTAAAACCCCCAAACCTTATAGTACCGGTTGGTCTTACCAACCGGTACTAAAGGGCTCTGTGCCCCGAGCTGGCTCGTGCCACGTGGTTGCCCTTTAGCACCGGTTCGTGCTGAACCGGTACTAAAGGGGGGGCCTTTAGTGCCCACACTTTAGTGCCGGTTATGGAACCGGCACTAAAGGGCCTTACGAACCGATGCTATTGCCCGGTTCTGCACTAGTGCTCGTTGGCCCTAATCAAAGCAAGCAGAGAGGAGGGAGACCCAACATTATGATCAATCATAATACCAACATCCATGAGAACCTTTGTCAAATGATCATCCGAATAGGAGGGAAGAACAAGCCTAATAGGGGAGGGGGAGAATTCAAAGAAAGTGACGAGGAAGGGGCTGGGAGAGTACCTGAAGCCGGGAGGTCATGAGCCACCGCACGACGAGCAGCATTGTCCGCCACCCGCACTCCACTACCATGAATACGACCACTCTTGCGCGCCGTAGAGGAAGGGGAGCGGATCGGAGTAGAACGCGACGCCACCGGAGAAGCCTGGCCCGCCGCGTCACCCATGTCAGTGTCTAGGCGGTGAAAGAGCCCCGCCGTGGAAAGCTTGGTGCCTGAGGAGGCCCGGCTGCGGGCCGAGAACTTCCAGACATAGGATTTGCGCTTGGGGAGGGAGCCAGCAGGAGCACGTGGTGGGGAGGTAGGAAGATCCTCAATGCCAGACAGAGACAGCGAGCCCGGACGGACCGGCAGGTTGGAACAGACCAGACCCCAAAAATAGGCATGCCAGCCAAGGGGGCAGCCGGGACAGCCTGGTCAGACAGCTTCTCCGCCACCACATCATTACTCTTCGGGGCATTGTCTTTGAAGAGTTCCCTGGATTCCGAGCCCATTCCATCCCATTTAGAGGCCGTAAAGTGTGGATGAGATCCCCCGCTCAGGTTAGCAGCATCCTCACCACCTCCACCACGGTTCTCAGTTGGAGGAGGAGGTGGGGGTGGAGGAGTATTAGGGTTGGCGCCACCCTTCAAGCAGACCCGCAGTCTGAAGCCATCAGATGAAGGGAAGACGTCGACAGAACCATGAATACAAACAGGGTCCACCGCCCAAAGCTTGAGACGAACGGGGACAAGGATAGAAAGGGACTCCGGATCAACAAGGATAGGCTTGCCGATCAGGACACCAAAGGCCATCACAAATTCAGCAGAACACAAAGTAGGAGGAACGTCATCCACAAGGACCCAGGTTTCCGAGAGGGGGGAAATGGGCTTGGCGCCACTAGAAGCCGTTTTCACTGACACAACAAGCTGGTTGAGAGGTAGAGTGAAACTTGTGCAAGAGAAGATCATCTTGGGGCTACTTTTGGAGGGGAAAATCGCAGCGAATTCAAAATCAGAGAGCTGTCGGATCTCCAAATCCCAGCCTCCGTCATCCCACAGCTTGAGTTCGTCCAGGAGGGTCTAGGGAGAGATTTTGTGATCTTTGATGGAGATGATAGCAGCATTGGACAGCGCAGGGGCCACTGCCACCTAAGGGATTTTGCTGTCAAGGGCATAGAAGGAGCACCCAAGAAGGCCTTGACCGTAGAGCTTAAAGGAAGCGGGTTTACGACGGTTCTGACAATCCATCGTGAGGTGGCCATCTTCTCTGAAATGAGACAGAAAGGTGGACTGAAGCATCGGGACTGGAAATGGCCAGGCTGGTGGCAAGCAAAGCAGGTGAGGTTAGGGTTGGGTGGTTGGTGAAGCGGAGGGGACGGACGAGCCGGCGGAGGAGGGGGAGGCGGCAAGATTCCATCGCCCAGGGCAGAAGAAGACGAGCCAGAGACAGACTACGGAGAGCGATGCCCAAATGCACTAGATCACCCCCACGCCCCACTGTGCGCCCGCCGAGCCCCGACGAGGGGCCAGAAGAGCGACCACCACCACAGGCCAAGGGGAGAGGACCGCACAGAGTAGGAGGAGGGGGACGGGAACCAGGACCAGAGCTGCCGTGGCCTCCCAAGGATAGACCCCAGATCCGCCCGATCTAGGGGCCTCCAACCCCGTTAACGCCGCGGACGCCGCCGTCGACCGTGCACGCTCATCCTTCTGGAGCCACTCGGGCCCCGCCGCCCAGCCCTTATGGTCGCGGACCACTTGCGACCGAGCCACCTGCTCGTCCTCAAGCTTTGAACGGAGGGATGCCTCGAGCTCCAGATCCACGGCCCCGTCGCCCGAGTCCTCCCGCTGCCGCTTCTGGCCCGACATGGCCTCGCTCGAGGAGCCACGGGAGTGGTCCATGGCCAGAACAGTCGCAAAGGAGAGAGAGAGGTGGAGGTGGAGGGGATCTGTGGTAGAGTGGGATGTGGAGGCGGAAGCGACACAGATCAGATCGAGAGGCAGGAAACCCTAGGAATGGGGGGGCAGAACCCTTGCGTGAAGGAAATATGCCCTAGAGGCAATAATAAAGTTATTATTTATTTCCTTATATCATGATAAATGTTTATTATTCATGCTAGAATTGTATTAATCGGAAACATAATACGTGTGTGAATACATAGACAAACAGAGTGTCACTAGTATGCCTCTACTTGACTAGCTTGTTAATCAAAGATGGTTATGTTTCCTAACCATGAACAAAGAGTTGTTATTTGATTAACAAGGTCACATCATTAGTTGAATGATCTGATTGACATGACCCATTCCGTTAGCTTAGCACACGATCGTTTAGTATGTTGCTATTGCTTTCTTCATGACTTATACATGTTCCTATGACTATGAGATTATGCAACTCCCGCTTGCGGAGGAACACTTTGGTACTACCAAACGTCACAACGAATCGGGTGATTATAAAGGAGTACTACTGGTGTCTCCAAAGGCAAATGTTGGGTTGGCGATTTCGAGATTAGGATTTGTCACTCCGATTGTCGGAGAGGTATCTCTCGGCCCTCTCGGTAATGCACATCACTTAAGCCTTGCAAGCATTACAACTAATGAGTTAGTTGCGAGATGATGTATTACGGAACGAGTAAAGAGACTTGCCGTAACGAGATTGAACTAGGTATTGGATACCGACGATCGAATCTCGGGCAAGTAACATACCGATGACAAAGGAACAACGATGTTGTTATGCGGTCCGACCGATAAAGATCTTCGAGAATATGTAGGAGCCAATATGGGCATCCAGGTCCCGCTATTGGTTATTGACCGGAGACGGTCTCGGTCATGTCTACATTGTTCTCGAACCGTAGGGTCCGCACGCTTAAGGTTTCGATGACGGTTATATTATGAGTTTGTGTATTTTGATGTACCGAAGAAGTTCGGAGTCCCGGATGTGATCACGGACATGACGAGGAGTCTCAAAATGGTCGAGACATAAAGATTGATATATTGAAGCCTATGTTTGAGTTCGAATGGTTCCGTGAAATCGATTTTACCGAACACCGGGGGCGGGTTACCGAACCCTCCGGAGGTTAATTGGCCTTAGTGGGCCATGAGGGAAAAGAGGAAGGGCCGGCCAGGGCAGGCCGCACGCCTCCCCTAGTCCGAATAGGACAAGAGAGAGGCGGCGCCCCTTCCCTCTTTCCTCCCCCAAGTCCTAATCCAACTAGGAAAGGGGGAGTCCTACTCCCGGTGGGAGTAGGACTCCTCCGGCGCGCCTCCTCCTAGGGCCGGCCGCACCCCCCTTGCTCCTTTATATACGGGGGCAGGGGCACCCTAGGACACACAAGTTGATCCTAGAGATCGTTCCTTAGCCGTGTGCGGTGCCCCCCTCCACCATAATCCACCTCGGTCATATCGTAGCGGTGCTTAGGCGAAGCCCTGCGCCGGTAGAACATCAAGATCGTCACCACGCCGTCGTGCTGACGGAACTCTCCCTCCCCGAAGCTCTACTGGATTGGAGCCCGAGGAGCGTCATCGAGCTGTACGTGTGTCAAGAACTCGGGGGCGCCGGAGTAACGGCGCTGGGATCGGTCGGATCGCGAGGAGAACGTACGACTACTTCCTCTACGCCAGATCGCTTCGCTTGGTCTCACGAGGGCACGAGACAACACTCTCCCTCTCGTTGCTATGCATCACCATGATCTTGCGTGTGCGTAGGAAATTTTTGAAATTACTACGCTCCCCAACAAAGGGCATCCGAGCCTCGGTTTTATGGTTTGATATTTTGCACGAGTAGAACACAAGTGAGTTGTGGGCGATACAAGTCATACTACCTACCAGCATGTCATACTTTGGTTCAGCGGTATTGTGAGATGAAGCGCCCGGACCGACATTACGCCAGACGCTTACGCGAGACTGGTTTCACCGCCACGAGCACTCGTTGCTTAAAGGTGATTGGCGGGTGTCTGTCTCTCTCACTTTAGTTGAACTGAGTGTGGCTACGCCCGATCCTTGAGAAGGTTAAAACGGAGTCTATTTGACGAAGTATCGCTGTGGTTTTGATGCGAGGTGAGATTGGTTCTTGCTTAAGCCCGTAGTAGCCACGTAAAATTTGCAACAACAAAGTAGAGGACGCCTAACTTGTTTTTGCAGGGCATGTTGTGATGTGATATGGTCAAGACGTGATGCTATATTTTATTGTATGAGATGATCATGTTTTGTAACCGGTTATCGGCAATCGGCTGGAGCCATATGGTTGTCGCTTATTGTATGAAATGCAACGCTTCAGAATCGCTTTACTTTATCACTAAGCGGTAGCGATAGTCGTAGAAGCAATAGATGGTGTAGACGACAACGATGCTACGATGGAGATCAAGGTGTCGTGCCGGTGACGATTGTCGTGGTTCTAAGTCTGACAGTAGAAATAGGGGTAGGTAAGGGAGAGGCGATGTCCTAGCTATGGAGCAGTTGTGAAGACAAACGATGTACGAGTTCAGGCCCTTCTCGGAGGAAGTAACAGCCCTACGTCTCGGAGCCCGGAGGCGGTCAAGTGGATTATGAGTTTGAGTATTACAAGAATGTGAACCCCTCTATCTGTGGAGGGGGGGTGGCTTATATAGAGTGTGCCAGGACCCCAGCCAACCCACATAATGGAGAGGTTAAAGTACATTAAGCCTGGGGGGTTACTGGTAACGCCCCTCATAAAGCGCTTTAACTATCATTAAGTCTATTCAATAGCAAACCGTTGCGCTGCAGAGTGTCTTCTGACCTTCTGGTGGTCGAGTGTGTCTTCATGGTCGAGTGAGTCTTCCATGGTCGAGTCCTTCCAGTCAGTCGAGTGAGTTCCTCTATGGTCGACTGGAAGATGATCTCTTCCAAGAGTGTCCTTGGGTAGGACGTTTAGGTCAGGCCTATGACCCTACCCTAGGTACATGAATCCATCATTAGCCCCCGAATGGATTGAGGCTTGAGTGAAGGAGGAGTTGACATTGTTTCCGATTGCCTTTTGCATACTGGCTATGTGTTGTCTTGGATCAAGATCTTCTCTGTTGATAACAAGAAACTTTTCTTCAGTCGACTTGATCCATTCTTGTTCTTTAGTCGAGTGACCTTCTTTTACTTTGCTATTCCCGAGCGACGGATCGCAGGAAATCGCGCACTTGACAGATCGATCTGTCGTTCGCGGATCTCGCGGGATACGAGATTTGGGGAAGCACGCGAAGCGGAACGGACCGCGGCGTTCGGATGGGACATAACAGGAACGCCTCGATTTTCGCGCCGCTTTTTCCGCTTAACGTATCGCGAAGGCAGCTGCTCGATATGATTGGATTGCTAGGGTCCACCTGTCATCCACTGAAGGGATGCTATAAATGCAACTCCCGGGGCTTGTGCACAGACTCGTTCTTCCTCCTTAGCTCTCCCGTCTCCGCCCTCCGCCACGCTGCCGCTCTCTTGCCACCTCCTCTCCTGTGCATTCGCCGGGCGCCATGGGCAAAGAGAAGACGACGATGTTGGAGCGCGAAGAAGGCGCGTCGGGCGGCGGAGAAGGCGCCGGCGTCGAGAAGGCAAAGGGAGATCCACCGGTCGTGGTGGTTCCTCGTCGAGATCCAACTCGCCAAGGGCTGGGTCCAGGAGATCGATCAGCCGACCATCAAGGAGAAGGATCTCTCGATATGGCCGACGACGGGTTGATTCCCCACGGCGCCTTGAGACTTCCTCGCCGAGAGTGGCAGCCTCACCAGAGGAGGGTGAGTGCGTGCTTTTGGCCACCCATGTCGACCGAGGTTTTTCGCTGCCGCCGAGTGTCTTCTTTCGGGGTTTTCTGAATTTCTTCGGAGCCCAGCTCCACCATTTTACTCCAAACTCCATCGCATACCTTGCCGCGTTTGAGTCTATGTGCGAAAACTTCCGGGCTGTCGAATCGACTGGGTTTGTTCAAGTACATCTTCACATGTCGCTCTCAGACTGTGAAGAAGGCAAGCCCTGGTGACGAGAAGACCCAAGTAGTTCAGATGTGTGGTGGCTTAGGAATCCAGTTGAGGAATAAAAGCACCTTCCTAGCTATGTCTTTTCCCGAGTCGGTCAGGGGCTGGCAGTCGACCTGGTTCTATTGCCGGAATGAGACGACGCCGGGGCAGTCGACTGGTCTTCCTGCATTCACCATGAGTCGAGTGAATAGACCCTCCTCCCTGAAGGTTGTTCCAGAAGAGAGGACTGAAGTGAAGATGCTGATGGACCGCGTGGTGCAGCTGGTTAGGGACGGCGTGACTGGCATGGACCTCCTGGAGGTTTTTCTTCGGAGGCGAATCCAGCCCCTTCAGTTCCGGAGTCACTGCATGTGGCTATATCGCGGCACCGAAGACGAGACTCAAGGCCCACCCGAGGCAATCGACGATGCTGTAGTGGAAAGATGGATGGCTGCGATCATCGGGAACAAGGACAACCTCGCGATCCCGGAGGATTTCTCCACTTGATCACGACAGCTTCCGGATAAGGTACACTTGCTCGTTTTCCGCTGTATATCCGCCGAGTGTGTTTCTGTGACTTGGTCGACTGAACTCTGCTTTGATACTTCCAGGCCCTCACCGAGCTATACTCAATGCCCAATGGCGCCCAGATTCCGACTGAGGAGGGGGAAGCGGCAGGTAGAGCCAGAAGAGTGGGATTCAGACGCTGCAGAAGATGACGACGACGACGATGATGATGACGAGGATGATGATGACGAGGATGAAGAGGAGGAGGTTGCACCACCGCGCTCGGAAAGGCGGTCAAAACTTGTGCACGACCCTTCGGCTGAACGCGGTAAGGGAGTTGCGATTGTCTCGCAATCGACTAAACGCCTCGGACCGCTTCTTCGTGCCGACCGAGAAAGCGCCAAGCGATCGAAGGTAGTCCGTCGAGGACAACCAAGCCTCGCCAAAAATGAAGGTGTCCATCCCCACCATCTCGTGGTAAACATATTGCTTAAGTCTTCCTGTTCTATATAAGTTTTATCTCCGTTGATACTTGAATCGGTCGACCGATTCTTTGGAACTTCAGCTGCGACTTCAAACCTCAGCAAGGCCGAGGACCATGAGATGGAGGACGCGCGACCTCAAACCCTGGTATCAGATCCTTAATTCTTGTTCTTAGTCGATCGACTCATAGTTTCGACTTTAACTCTTTTCTCAAGCTCCAACCAATGACATCATCACTCTTCCCGACGACGATGATGAGGATGAGGAGCCATTGAAGACTAGGAGGAGCAGGAAGGCATCTACCGCAAAGTAGCCCAAGGTGACGGCGCCGAGACCGCTGTGACGGAAGGAGAGGTCGGCACTCGACATACCGTGTCCTTCGCGGTGCCGCTGACGAGTGCTCAACCCACTTCGTCGAGTGCTGGGCAGCTTTCGATCTTCGCCACGCACCAAGTCCCGGAGGACCAGGCCGATGCTGCTAAGGAGGCGATCCGTCAAGCGAGGATCATGATGGAGCAGTGAAGATCGCTCGATGCGAGCCAAGCAGCTTACGATGCCAGCTCCCGCCTTTGAGTAATGTTCGTGTCATCGACCACCGCCTGCTCTGTTAGGATATGCTATCAAAACTTTTCTTTCGAATTATAGCAGCCACCCACTAGGTGTGTTGGTTAAAAACTCCGATTAGCGGGGCATCGCTAAGTGCACCCGCCGGGTGTAGTCCCCAAGGCTAAGGTCGATGCTGGCAATGGTCTTAGGCTTCATAAGTAAATATTGATCATCACCGAATGAAACGAATGTGTAGCCGAGACCAGTGGGGCACGCTGAGTGCACCCACCGGTGTAGTCCCCGAGACCGTGGTCATCTCACGCGATTGATTACATCCGAAGAAGTTTTGGTCGATCGATCGACTTTTTTTTTTTGATCGGTCGATCGGGTCGACTCGTCTTGAATAAGACCAAGGGGGCACGCTGAGTGCACCCACTGGGTGTAGTCCCCGAGACTACGGTCGAATGCTTGCATTCGACTGTAGTCTTAGAAACGCATCATTTTTCTTTATTCACTCGGAAGTGGATCATCTTTGACATTTTGTCGATTGACTCTTCATAGAAATCCTGCGATCTTGCGACGCGCTATACTGAGCTGGAGCAGAAGCATATTCAGCTCGAGTTGGACTTGAAGCTAGTGCAGGAGAACCTGACGAAGGCAAAGGAGGAGACCAAAGGTATGTTTGGTGAGACTTCGACGACTCTTTTCTCCCCTCATTTGCTTCAAACCTGACTTTGCTGTAATTTACAGGCAAGGTGAAGGAGGCCCAGAGGAAGAAGGAGCTTGAGCTGTCTGAGAAGATCAAGCTCGCTGATGAAAAGCTATCCTCACCACCAAGCTCGAACAGACAACACCAATCAAGGCTGCTCGCCATTGCCACCAAGGATGTTGATCGATCAAAGTCGACAAGACTACTCGACCGAGAGGATCAACCAGTTGACCGGGAAAAGAATGACTGGAAAGCTTCTTGGGTGGTCTTGCTAAAAATTGTTCCTTATGCTCAAGGTAATCTTCTTCACTCGACCAATTCTTCCAACCGTTATGTTCCCATTCGACTATTTTCCTGATTCGGGTTTTGTCTTTGCGAGTTCTCGCCGAACTTTGAAGAAGAAACCAGCCAGTTGGAGATTTAACCTTGACCCTCAATTCTCCGTGAATGATGAAATTGCCATGAACATCTTCCGACCGAGTCCCGTGTTGCTGCCGTCGTGGATTATCTCGCAAGATCGAAGGTTGCTACGCCCCGCATTGACTCGACGCTCGCCTGTGGAGACACTCCAAAATGACCTCGAGTCATTGATGGCTCGACTAAACGCCGCCCCCGACCGAGTGCAAGAGTGGAAGAAGTCTTCGCCCGGTGTGGCGCAGACGCCGCCTCGGGTCCGGCGCGAGTCCATTGCAAGGACACCGAGAGGATAAGTGGCGATTCTCCGAGTGGCCAACACCAAAAGCACGACTTCGTGGCCTTCATGGAGACCTTCATTGCTGTTGCCACGCGGATTGCCGACGGATTGACCTTGACGAAGTTCGTTGTTCCATCCAGCCCTCCACGTGAGGGGTAAAAACTTTCCTTGACCTTAAATTTGCCTCGGTATGCCGAGTGGAGTTGTAACCGATAAAACCTTAACAGCTTAGCGCTGAGCACTCTCGGTTATTTTAGGTATCGACCTAAATTTAGATTGATGTTTGGATATGGTTGCTTTTGGCTTGGATTGCCTCTTTGCAGGTTAACAGCGAGGTGCCTACTGCAGTCGACTTATTCCTTAGGCGAGCACTGGGCTGCAGCTAAGCCCCCGAGTGAGAGGTTTGCTCCTCACTCTGTAGGATTTCTTTCATCTTAGGCGAGCACTGGCTGCAGCTAAGCCCCGAGTGAGAGGTTTGCTCTTCACGGTGGGATTTTTTTACCTTAGGCGAGCACTGGCTGCAGCTAAGCCCCGAGTGAGAGGTTTGTTCTTCACTCGGTAGGATTTCTTTTTACCTTAGGCGCAGCACGGGCTGCAGCTAAGCCCCGAGTGAGAGGTTTGCTCTTCACTCGGCAGGATTTCTTTTACCTTAGGCGAGCACTGGCTGCCGCTAAGCCCCGAGTGAGAGGTTTGCTCTCCACTCAAGAGGATTTCTTTTACCTTAGGCGAGCACGGGTTGCAGCTAAGCCCCGAGTGAGAGGTTTGCTCTTCACTCGGCGGGATTTCTTTTTACCTTAGGCGAGCACTGGGCTGCAGCTAAGCCCCGAGTGAGAGGTTTGCTCTTCACTCTGTAGGATTTCCGTTGTATTTGTGTCAAGCTCGGAGGAGAGGGTCACGATCGACCTGCACTTCATCTTCCTTGCTAACGCACATCATACTTATGGTGTAGCTCGGAGGAGAGGGTCGCAATGACCTGCGCCTGCCTTCCTTGCTAGTATACTTTATACTTAGGCGAGCCCTTGGACCGCAGCTAAGCCTCCGAGTGGAAGTCTGGCTTACCACTCGGTAGGATTTTTAACAACTTAGGCGAGCATTGAGCTGCAGCTAAGCCTCCGAGTGGAAGTCTGGCTTACCACTCGGTAGGATTTTTAATAACTTAGGCAAGCATTGAGCTGCAGCTAAGCCTCCGAGTGGAAGTCTGGCTTACCACTCAGTAGGATTTTTAATAACTTAGGCGAGCATTGAGCTGCAGCTAAGCCTCCGAGTGGAAGTCTGGCTTACCACTCGGTAGGATTTTTAATAACTTAGGCGAGCATTGAGCTGCAGCTAAGCCTCCGAGTGGAAGTCTGGCTTACCACTCGGTAGGATTTTTAATAACTTAGGCGAAACGGATTCGCAGCTAAGCCTCCGAGTGGAAGTCCGGCTTACCACTCGGTAGGATTTGTAAAAACTTAGGCGAAACGGATTCGCAGCTAAGCCTCCGAGTGGAAGTCCGGCTTACCACTCGGTAGGATTTGTAAAAACTTAGGCGAAACGGATTCGCGACTAAGCCACCCACTGGGGGAAAATTTTACTCGACGAAAATAAGAAGTGACAAAAATTATGAAGGAATTACGACACTATTATTTCAAAGCTCGTGAACTACAAAAGTATTTTATTACAACTCTTCCGAGTGAAAAACCTTAAGTGTAAAACAGGCGGAGCAGATCCACATTCCAAGCTCGGGGCTCGTCGATATTGTGTTCGACATTGTAGAGACGATATGCCCCATTGTGGAGAACCTTTGTGACGATGAAGGGTCCTTCCCAGGAAGGAGCGAGCTTATGTTGCTTCGCTGATCCACTCGAAGGACCAGATCCCTTCCGGAAGGCTCGACCTCTCACATTTCGGCGACTGACAGCGACGCAAGTCTTCTTTGGTAAATGGTCGAGCGGATCGAGCCATTTCCCTTTCCTCTTCTAGGAGGTCGATCGCATCCCTGGGCGCTTGCTCAGCTTCGCTTCATTGTAAAGTTCAATTCGGGAGCGCTAGAAGGAGATCGCCGAAGGACTGCTTCGCTCCATAGACCAGAAGAAAGGAGTTCTCCCAATGAGCGGTTAGGCGTGGTCCGCAAACCCCAAAGCATCAAGGAAGTTCGTCGACCCAAGCTCCAGCCGCATGCTTGAGATCTCGCATCAATCGGGCTTCGCACTTTGAGGATTAATCCGCTGGCTCGCTCGCTTGTCCATTCGACCGTGGATGAGCGATCAAGCGTAGTCGACCCGTGTGCCTTTGGGCGCGAAATTCTTGAATTCCTCTCGAGTCAAAATTCGACCCATTGTCCGTGATGATACCGCGGGACTCCATATCTGAACGCGGCCCCGATGAAGGAAACAATTGTATCAAGGCCAAGTTTTTGATCGTCTTGGCCTCAATCCATTTGGTGAACTTGTCGACTGCTACTAGTACATGCGTGAAACCGCTCAGACCTGTTCGAAAGGGACCGATCATGTCCAACCCCCAAACTGCAAAAGGCCAGACGAGTGGAATGGTCTTCAAGGCTGACGCAGGCTTGTGAGACATATTGGAATAGAACTGGCATCCTTCACACTTGTCCACTATCTCTTTTGCCATCTCATTTGCTCTTGGCCAGTAAAATCCGGCTCGGTATGCTTTGGCTACAATGGTCCGAGAGGACGCATGGTGACCACAGGTTCCCGAGTGAATATCATTGAGTATGACTCGACCTTCTTCTGGCGTTATGCATTTTTGTCCGACTCCGCGAGCTTTCTATATAACTGCCCATTGATAACGGTAAAGGCTTTGGATCGACGGACGATCTGCCGAGCCTCTTCTTCATCCTCTGGGAGTTCCTTTCTCAGAATATATGTGATGTATGGGATCGTCCAATCGGGAGTGACCACTAAAACTTCCATGACCAAGTCGACCACTGCCGGAACCTCGACCTCAGTCGGGTCCGTGGTACTCTTGGGTTGTGGAGCTTCCTCTGTAAAAGGATCTTCTTTTACTGACGGAGTGTGTATATGTTCCAAAAACACACCACTCGGAATGGCTTCTCTTTTGGATCCTATCTTCGCCAGATAAATGCTGCTGCTTGATTTTTCAATGAGGATGTGATGGAGTTCCAACCTTCAACTTCTTTTCCAGCTTCCTCATCGCATTGCAAGATCCAAATATAGCTAGGCTTTCACGCCCCACTCCTTCATCACTTGATTGACCACTAGATCTGAGTCGCCATAAACCATCGAGCGACGGACGCCGAGTGAGATGGCCATGCGCAATCCATATAAGAGGGCCTCATACTCTGCCTCATTGTTGGAGGAATCAAAGTGAATCGAGCACATACCTAAGCTTATCTCCTCGGGGAAACTAGAACAACCCCAAAGACTGTAACCATTCAGATCTTGGAGCCGTCAAGAACATGGTCCAATGCTCGAGTGAACTTCACCGGTTGTCTGTTGTTCAATCCACTCGGCAAGGAAATCCGCTATAGCTCAGGACTTAATGGCTTTCTTCGCCTCGAATTTGATATCAAGGGAAGAAGTTCAATCGCCCATTTTGCCACTCGACGGTTGCGTCTCCTTCATGCAGTGTGATCTCGATAAAGGAGCGCCACCGACGATCGTGATAGAATGATCGAGAAATAGTGAGCAACCTTCTTTGTGGTCATGTATATACCATACACAAGCTTCGATAATGAGGATATCTCCGCTTGGATGGAGTCAAGACTTCGACAAATAATACATCGGGCGCTGAACCTTGAAGGCCTTTCCTTCCTCTTCCCGCCGACCGTAAGCACAAGATCGACAACTTGTCCAAGTGGCTGCGATGTAAAGCAACAGAGGCTCTTTGCTGATTGGAGCAGCGAGCACCGGCTGGGTGGAGAGCGAGCTTTAGCTCGGCAAACGCCGCGCCGCCCGAGTCCACTCGAATTTGTCGCCTTTTTCATCATCGGTAAAGAGGTAATGCCTTTTCACCGAGTCGTGAGATGAATCGACTTAAAGCGCCAAGCATCCAAGAAGCTTCGATCGTCGTGCACTCGCACGAGTATGCTTCATTCGGAGAATAGTGCCGATCTTCTCGGTTAGCGCCGATCCTCGCTCGAAACGAAAACCGAGTAATTTTCCACCAGAACTCCGAATGTGCACTTTGACGGATTGAGCTTGATATCGCACCTTCCGAGGTTGGCAAATATTTCGCGAGGTCGGCAAGCAGGTCGGAACCTTTTCGCGACTTAACGACGATATCATCCATATACGCTTCCACATTCGACTGATTTGAGGAGAAGACACTTCAATCATTCGCATAAATGTGGCTCCGGCATTCTTGAGGCCGAATGGCATGGTGATATAGCGAAGCACCGAACGGAGTGATGAAAGCTGTTTTTATTTCATCGGGTCCATATGACGGATCGATGATACCCGAATATGCATCTAGAAAAGACAATCTCACACCCCGCGGTCGAGTCAACAATTTGATCGATGCGGGAGAGGAAAATGATCCTTCGGCAGGCCCGATTAATGTGCTTAAAATCAATGCACATGCGGAGTGAGTTATCCTTCTTGGGGACCATGACGACATTAGCGAGCCACTGGAGTGGTATATCTCTCGAATAAATCCTGCCGTCAACAATGAGCCACTTCTTCACCAATAGCTTTTTCTTACGACGGCGGACCGCCAAGATGCTCTTTGACTGGTTTTGCTGACTTGTCGACTCGGAGGCGATGCTCAGCCAGTTCCCTGGGAACACCTGGCATGTCAGCTGGCTTCCATGCGAAAATGTCCCAATTCTCACGGAGGAACTGGACGAGCGCTTCTTCCTATTTCGAGTCGAGTGTTGTGGATATGTGGGTCGGGGCTGCATCGGGATCAGTCGGATGAATATGGACTGCCTTTGTCTCACCAGACGACTTGAATGCAGACTCTGTGGCTGGCTTCTTAGATCGTAACAAATCACTCGGATCTGCGTTTTGCATGTACTCGTCAAATTCGACCGCTGTCACTTGGGAGTCGGCAATCTTCGAGCCCTTCTAAAAGCACTCTTCTGCCTTCTTCCGATCGCCTGTGACAGTGATCACTCCCTTGGGTCCTGGCATTTTCAGTTTGAGGTACACGTAGCATGGTCGAGCCATGAATCGATGCGAGGCGGCCTCCCCAAAATGGCGTGGTACGCACTCTGAAAATCTACAACCTCAAAGGTCAACTTTTCATTGCGGAAGTGCTTGGAATCACCAAAACCACGCCCGGGCTATTTGGCCGAGTGAGTTGGCCTTCTTCCTGGTATGACTCGCGGAAACTCATATTGTCGGGCGCCAATCGACATCGGAATGCCCATCCCTTTCAATGTATCCGCATATAACAAATTCAGCCCACTACCACCATCCATCAAGACTTTTGTCACCGAGTACCTTCGACGATCGGATCGACCACTAGTGCTTGCCGCCCAGAGTGGCAATGTGAGTTGGGTGATCAGATTGGTCGAATGTGATGGGTGTGCGGGACCACTTCACATAACTTGGCTTTATGGGGCAACCATATTCACCTCCCGATTGATGACTTTCAATCGACTTTTGCTTTCCACATCCGCCAAGATCATCGAGTGGAGTTGACATGCGGATATTCTTCCTCATCGTCCTCTTTGTCTCCGGCCTTGTCGGGCTCCTTCTCCTTGTCCTTAGACCTGTTTTCCCGAAACCGCCGGATCGTGAGTCGACATTTGGCGAGTGGTGTGCTTTGGGTAAATGATGTTGCCCTCTTCATCCTTCTTCGTGTGAATATGGCATGGCATATCCATCACGTCATTTCCTTCTTTATCTTTCACTTTCTTCGATTCCGTGATCCTTTGGGCTTCCTTGAACTTCCCCGAGCCACGGCGTGGCCTCTCCAGAGCTGCTGGCTCGGCTTTGCTTCGCTCGACCGAATTTCCCTTCTCCGACTGGCTTGGCTTGTACTTGCCGCTTCGGAGTCGGTCTTCTTCCTCGCCGTTGGCGTATTTGCTAGCAATCTCCATCATTCGACTCAGGGTCATGTCCCCGGTTCGACCAAACTTCAGACTCAATTCTCTGTTTTTGACGCCATCTTTGAAGGCGCAAACCGCCGATGGTCGGACACATTTTCCACAAGATGGTGCAAGGTAATCCATCTCTGAATGTACTCTCGGAGAGTTTCATTGGTCTTCGCACACAAACTTGCGATTCTCACAAACCAGCCGGTCGCTTGCAAGTTCCTTCAAAAGTCCCGATTTAACACTCGGGACAAATCTTCCCAAGTATATATGCTTTCTTTGTGAGGTAATTGATTCAGCCATGCTCGCTGAACCTTCCAACATGAGGGGCAAATGCTTCATGGCCACCTCATCATTCCCACCACTAATCTGAACAGCCACTCGGTAATCCTCGAGCCAAGTTTCAGCTTAGATTCCCAGTGAACTTGTCGACTCCTGTTGCCAATCTGAAATTGGGGGATCATCGTGGCTCGATAGCCCTGCTAAAACACTCCGGACCGGAGACATGCACTCGATCGCTGGTGGGTGCATCCTCTCGGTCCACCTCGATGGGCTCTGTTCGTCGACCAAGCCTTGCACGATAATGGATCGCGATCGAGCTCTGGTTCCTCGGGTCGTGGAACCCTTCGCCTCAGCATCGAATCGTCGTCGTCATCTTGCCGCCGAGGAGCGTACGACCCTTCCCTCGGAGGGGAAAGGGGCACTCGACGCCGGTCGTCTCGATCGAATCGGTCTCCGTGTTGCTCGCCGGTTGTCGCGTCCTTCTCGCCATGAAGCGATCTGGGGACCGTGAGCCGATCGGCCGGTGTTTGCAGCGACGGATCGATTGTGAATCCTGTTGCGGATCGCGACACGGCTGAGTTTCGGTCTCCTGCCGCCGAGTAAATTCGATCCGCTGCAAGCCTCTTCCGCTTCCGACTGGGGACGGCTGGATGGACTCGCTGGCGCGAGTTGCAGCTGCTAAATTCTGAATCGGGCGGCGGTATACCGAGTCGGCGGGAAGAGTCGACGCCGACCGCTTCGGGAGTCGTTGCTGCTGCACGTCGGCCTTCGCCGCTGAAGATTCTCCAGACGAGCGCGTTTCAGCCACATTGGCCAAACGTGCTTCCTCCAAGGCACGAGCCTCGTGGGTCTCTCGGCGATAGGAGTATGTAGTGCATCCATGTTCCGCGACGAAGTTCTTCTCTCTCGCAGAGAATCGAGTGTCTCGGCTGGTACTCTTCGTGTTTTGTACAGGATCTCCTCCTCCAGCGACCCCACCACCGTGGGCGGCCGGGAGGATCGCGAGGGCCGTCGACCATGAGGATCTCCGCTTGTTGGATCACTGCTATCACACTCGGATGCGCTCTCTACGAGCCGGTCGACGATCGAACAAAGCCGAGGGATTCGTCGGGCTCGATAGCGCGACACGGGCGGTGGCTATCTGGCGAGCCACCGCGTGCTTCACCCACCGCTGAAGCCTCGACCACCAGAGCGCTTTGCGCTGGTGGGAGATCGGGCGGCGGCCGTAGAAGAGTCGACCGATACGGGGTCGATGGTTGCCGCAGCAGAACGCCGCGAACACATGCACGAAAGTGCGTCGCCCCGCGGACGGGGAGCGCCTCGATGTCAAGTGGAGCCTCCTAGAGCCACGCGGAGTCGTCGGCGACAAAAGTGAGAGCTCCGAGACGGATCTCGCGCCCCTCACCCAAAACTCCAGCAGTCATCATGATGAAGGTACTCGGAAGTACTGCAACTCCTCCACAAATCACTAAAACACCTGCCCCAAGGTGGGCGCCAACTGTCGTGGTTCTAAGTCTGACAGTAGAAATAGGGGTAGGTAAGGGAGAGGCGATGTCCTAGCTATGGAGCAGTTGTGAAGACAAACGATGTAATGAGTTCAGCCCTTCTGAGGAAGTAACAGCCCCACGCCCTCGGAGCCCGGAGGCGGTCGAGTGGATTATGAGTTTGAGTATTACAAGAATGTGAACCCTCTATCTATGGAGGGGGTGGCTTATATAGAGTGCGCCAGACCCCAGCCAGCCCACATAATGGAGAGGTTAAAGTACATTAAGCACTGGGGTTCTTGGTAACGCCTCATAAAGCGCTTTAACTATCATTAAGTCTATTCAATAGCAAACCGTTATACCGCAGAGTGTCTTCTGACCTTCTGGTGGTCGAGTGTGTCTTCATGGTCGAGTGAGTCTTCCATGGTCGAGTCCTTCCAGTCAGTCGAGTGAGTTCCTCTATGGTCGACTGGAAGATGATCTCTTCCAAGAGTGTCCTTGGGTAGGACGTTTAGGTCAGGCCTATGACCCTACCCTAGGTACATGAATCCATCAACAATGGTGATCACGACGGTGCTTCGGAGATGGAGATCACAAGCACAAGATGATGATGGCCATATCATATCACTTATATTGATTGCATGTGATGTTTATCCTTTATGCATCTTATCTTGCTTTGATTGACGGTAGCATTTTAAGATGATCTCTCACTAAAATTATCAAGAAGTGTTCTCCCGAGTATGCACCGCTGCCAAAGTTCGTCGTGCCTGCACACCACGTGATGATCGGGTGTGATAAGCTCTACGTCCATCTACAACGGGTGCAAGCCAGTTTTGCACACGCAGAATACTCAGGTTATACTTGACGAGCCTAGCATATGCAGATATGGCCTCGGAACACGGAGACCGAAAGGTCGAGCGTGAATCATATAGTAGATATGATCAACATAAGATGTTCACCATTGAAAACTACACCATCTCACGTGATGATCGGTTATGGTTTAGTTGATTTGGATCACGTGATCACTTAGATGACTAGAGAGATGTCTGTCTAAGTGGGAGTTCTTATGTAATATGATTAATTGAACTTAAATTTATCATGAACTTAGTCATGGTAGTATTTTGCAAATTATGTTGTAAGATCAATAGCTTGCGTTGTTGCTTTCATATGTTTTGATATGTTCCTAGAGAAAATTGTGTTGAAAAATGTTAGTAGCAATGATGCGGATTGGATCCGTGATCTGAGGTTTATCCTCATTGCTGCACAGAAGAATTATGTCCTTAATGCACCGCTAGGTGACAGACCTTGCAGGAGCAGATGCAGACGTTATGAACGTTTGGCTAGCTCAATATGATGACTACTTGATAGTTTTGTGCACCATGCTTAATGGCTTAGAATTTGGACTTCAAAAACGTTTTGAACCTCATGGACCATATAAGATGTTCCAGGAGTTGAAGTTAATATTTCAAGCAAATACCCGAGTTGAGAGATATGAAGTCTCCAACAAGTTCTATAGCTAAAAGATGGAGGAGAATCACTCAACTAGTGAGCATGTGCTCAGATTGTCTGGGTACTACAATCGCTTGAATCAAGTGGGAGTTAATCTTCCAGATAAGATAGTGATTAACAGAATTCTCTAGTCACCATCACCAAGTTAGTAGAACTTCGAGATGAACTATAGTATGCAAGGGATGACGAAAACAATTCCCGATTTTTTCATGATGATGAAATCGATGAAGGTAGAAATCAAGAAATAACATCAAATGTTGATGGTTAACAAGATCACTAGTTTCAAGAAAAGGGCAAAGGAAAGAAGGAGAACTTCTAGAAGAACAGCAAGCAAGTTGCTGCTCAAGTAAAGAATCCCAAATCTAGACCTAAGCCTGAGACTAAGTGCTTCTACTGCAAAGGGACTGGTCACTGGAAGCGGAACTATCCCAAGTGATTGGCGGATAAGAAGGATGGCAAAGTAAACAAAGGTATATTTGATATACATGTTATTGATGTGTACTTTACTAATGTTTATAGCAACCCCTCGGTATTTGGTACTGGTTCAGTTGCTAAGAGTAGTAACTCGAAACGGGAGTTGCAGAATAAACAGAAACTAGTTAAGGGTGAAGTGACGATGTGTGTTGAAAGTAGTTTCAAGATTGATATGATCATCATCGCACACTCTCTATACTTTCGGGATTAGCGTTGAACCTAAATAAATGTTATTTGGTGTTTGCGTTGAGCATGAATATGATTTGATCGTGTTTATTGCAAAACGGTTATTCATTTAAGTAAGAGAATAAACTGTTGTTCTGTTTACATGAATAAAACCTTATATGGTTACACACCCAATGAAAATGGTTCATTGGATCTCGATCGTAGTGATACATATAATCATAATATTGAAACCAAAAGATGCAAAGTTAATAATGATAGTGCAACTTATTTGTGGCAATCGCCGCTTAGGTCATATTGGTGTAAAGCGCATGAAGAAACTCCATGCTGATGGGATTTTGGAATCACTTGATTATGAATCACTTGATGCTTGCGTAACCATGCCTCATGGGCAAGATGACTAAGACTCCGTTCTCCGGAACAAAGGAGCGAACAACCGACTTATTGGAAATAATACATACTGATGTATGCGATCCAATGAGTGTTAAGGCTCGCGGTAGGTATCGTTATTTTCTGACCTTCACAGATGATTTGAGCAGATATGGGTATATCTACTTGATGAAACATAAGTCTGAAATAGTTGAAAGGTTCAAAGAATTTCAGAGTGAAGTGGAAAAATCATCGTGACAAGAAAATAAGGTTTCTACGATCTGATCGCGGAGACAAATATTTGAGTTATGAGTTTGGTCTTCAATTAAAACAAAGTGGAATAGTTTCACAAATTCATGCCACCTGGAACACCACATCATAATGGTGTGTCCGAACGTCATAACCGTACTTTATTGGATATAGTACAATCTATGATGTTTCTTACCGATTTACCAATATTGTTTTGGGGTTATGCATTAGAGACAGCTGCATTCACGTTAAAAGGGCACCATCTAAATCCGTTGAGATGACAACATATGAACTGTGGTTTAGCAAGAAACCCAAGTTGTCGTTTCTTAAAGTTTGGGGCTGCGAAGCTTATGTGAAAAAGTTTCATCTGATAAGCTCGAACCCAAATCGAGAAGTGCGTCTTCATAGAATACCCAAAGGAAATTGTTGGGTACACCTTCTATCACAGATCCGAAGGCAAGATATTCGTTGCTAAAATGGATCCTTTCTAGAGAAGGAGTTTCTCTCGAAAGAAGTGAGTGGGAGGAAAGTAGAACTTGAAAAGGTAATTGTACCTTCTCCCTTATTGAAAGTAGTTCATCACGTAAATCTGTTCGTGACTAATACACCAATTAGTGAGGAAGCTAATGATGATGATCGTAACTTCAGATCAAGCTACTACCGAATCTCGTAGGTAAACCAGAGTGAGATCCGCACTGAGTGGTACGGTAATCCTGTTCGGAAGTCATGTAACTAGACCATGATGAACCTTGAACTATGAGGAAGCGATGATGAGCCCAGATTCCACTTAAATGGCTTGAGGCCATGAAATCTGAGATATGATCCATGTATGAGAACAAAGTGTAGACTTTGATTGACTTGCCCGATGATCGGTGAGTCATTAAGAATAAATGGATCTTCAAGAGGAAGACGGACATTGATAGTAGTGTTACTATCTACAAAGCTAGACTTGTCGAAAAAGGTTTTGACAAAGTTCAAGGTGTTGAATACGATGAGATTTTCTTACTCGATCGAAGCTTAAAAGTCTGTCCGAATCATGTTAGCAATTGCCGCATTTTATGAAATCGGCAAATGGATAAACAAAACTGCATTCCTTGATGGAGTTATTAAAGAAGAGTTGTATGTGATGCAACCAAGAGGTTTTGTCGATCCTAAAGGTGTTAACAAAATGTGCATCTATGGACTAGTGCAAGCATCTCGGAGTTGGAATATACGCTTTGATAAGTTGATCAAAGCATATAGTTTATACTGACTTGCAAAGGAAGCCCTGTATTTACTAGAAAGTGAGTGGGAGCACTACAGCATTTCGATAAGTATATGTGAATGACATATTGTAGATCGGAAATAATGTAGAATTATTCGCAAAGCATAAAGGAGTGTTTGAAAGGAGTTTTTCAAAGAAAGACCTCGGTGAAGCTGCTTACATATTGAGCATCAAGATCTATAGAGATAGATCAAGACGCTTGATAAGTTTTTCAATGAGTACATACCTTGACAAGATTTTGAAGTAGTTCAAAATGGAACAGTCAAAGAAAGAGTTCTTGTCTGTGTTAAAAGGTGTGAAATTGAGTAAGACTCAAAACCCGACCACGGCAGAAGATAGAAAGAGAATGAAAAGTCATTCCCTATGCCTTGGCCATAGGTTCTATAAAGTATGCCATGCTGTGTACCAGATCTATTGTATACCCTACATCGAGTTTGGCAAGGAGTACAATAGTGATCTAGGAGTAGATCACTGGACATTGGTCAAAATTATCCTTAGTGGAATAAGGATATGTTTCTCGATTGTGGAGGTGAAAAAAGGTTCATCGTAAAGGGTTACGTCGATACAAGTTTTGACACCAATCTGGATGACTCTAAGTCTCGATCTAGATACATATTGAAAGTGGGAGCAATTAGCTAGAGTAGCTCCGTGCAGAGCATTGTAGACATAGAAAATTGCAAAATACATAACGGATCTGAATGTAGAAGACCCGTTGACTAAGATTCTCTCACAAGCAAAACATGATCACACCTTAGTACTCTTTGGGTGTAAATCACATAGCGATGTGAACTAGATTACTGAATCTAGTAAACCCTTCGGGTGTTGGTCACATGGCGATGTGAACTATAGGTGTTAATCACATGATGATGTGAACTATCAATGTTAATCACATGGTGATGTGATCTAGATTATTGACTCTAGTGCAAGTGGGAGACTGAAGGAAATATGCCCTAGAGGCAATAATAAAGTTATTATTTATTTCCTCATATCATGATAAATGTTTATTATTCATGCTAGAATTGTATTAATCGGAAACATAATACATGTGTGAATACATAGACAAACAGAGTGTCACTAGTATGCCTCTACTTGACTAGCTTGTTAATCAAAGATGGTTATGTTTCCTAACCATGAACAAAGAGTTGTTATTTGATTAACAAGGTCACATCATTAGTTGAATGATCGATTGACATGACCCATTCGTTAGCTTAGCACATGATCGCTTAGTATGTTGCTATTGCTTTCTTCATGACTTATACATGTTCCTATGACTATGAGATTATGCAACTCCCGCTTGTCGGAGGAACACTTTGGGTACTACCAAATGTCACAACGAATCGGGTGATTATAAAGGAGTACTACAGGTGTCTCCAAAGGCAAATGTTGGGTTGGCGATTTCGAGATTAGGATTTGTCACTCCGATTGTCGGAGAGGTATCTCTGGCCCTCTCGGTAGTGCACATCACTTAAGCCTTGCAAGCATTACAACTAATGAGTTAGTTGCGAGATGATGTATTACGGAACGAGTAAAGAGACTTGCCGGTAACGAGATTGAACTAGGTATTGGATACCGACGATCGAATCTCGGGCAAGTAACATACCGATGACAAAGGGAACAACGTATGTTGTTATGCGGTCTGACCGATAAAGATCTTCATAGAATATGTAGGAGCCAATATGGGCATCTAGGTCCCGCTATTGGTTATTGACCGGAGACGTGTCTCGGTCATGTCTACATTGTTCTCGAACCGTAGGGTCCGCACGCTTAAGGTTTCGATGACGGTTATATTATGAGTTTGTGTATTTTGATGTACCGAAGAAGTTCGGAGTCCCGGATGTGATCACGGACATGACGAGGAGTCTCGAAATGGTCGAGACATAAAGATTGATATATTGGAAGCCTATGTTTGGAGTTCGGAATGGTTCCGGGTGAAATCGGGATTTTACCGGAACACCGGGGGGTTACCGGAACCTTCCCGGAGGTTAATGGGCCTTAGTGGGCCATGAGGGAGAAGAGGAAGGGCCGGCCAGGGCAGGCAGGCGCGCCTCCCCTAGTCCGAATAGGACAGGAGAGGGGCGGCGCCCCATCCCTCTTCCTCCCCCAAGTCCTAATCCAACTAGGAAAAGGGGGGGAGTCCTACTCCCGGTGGGAGTAGGACTCCTCAGCGCCTCCTCCTAGGGCCGGCCGCACCCCCCTTGCTCCTTTATATACGGGGGCAGGGGGCACCCTAGGACACACAAGTTGATCCTAGAGATCGTTCCTTAGCCGTGTGCGGTGCCCCCCTCCACCATAATCCACCTCGGTCATATCAGAAGCGGTGCTTAGGCGAAGCCTGCGTCGGTAGAACATCAAGATCGCCACCACGTCGTCTCGACGGAACTCTCCCTCCCCGAAGCTCTACTGGATTGGAGCCCGAGGAGCGTCATCGAGCTGTACGTGTGTCAAGAACTCGGAGGCGCCGGAGTAACGGCGCTGGGATCGGTCGGATCGCGAGGAGAATGTACGACTACTTCCTCTACGTTGTGATCACTTCCGCTTCGGTCTACGAGGGTACGTAGACAACACTCTCCCCTCTCGTTGCTATGCATCACCATGATCTTGCATGTGCGTAGGAAATTTTTTGAAATTACTACGTTCCCCAACATTGCGTACCCATAAATATCCGGAGCTAGCTAGGCCAGGAGGGGCCACACAGGCCGGGATCGCAAGAGGGGGAGGGGGCGGCTAGGCCAAGATAGGCCCCGGGCCTAGAATGGAGAGAGGGGGAAATCAAAGGAAGACGTCAGCGGTGGCGGCCCAACTGGAACGGACTGCCCAGACATGGCCAAAGTGGGTCGAGCAAGGGGCGCACAAGCCTCCTCCTCGAACGCAATCTAGGGTTGAAGGCGAAGGAGGAGCGGCCGTCGCCGCTGCCAGCAGCGCTGGGCCCAACCTGACTGCCGGCGACGAGGACGGAGGGGAGCAAGAAGGACGCGCCAGGCCAACAACACGCACAGGAGCGGACCCAAAAGCATCACGGTCCGGCGAGGAGGTCGTCCCCTAACGGCTCGGCCGACGACCATACCCCACCTGGATCCAGCCAGATCCAACCGCCGCATCAGAGAGCACCGGTCGACAGCGCCCACCCGGGGCAAATTTTCGGACGCGCCACATCGGCCCCGACCTCAGCGGCGGTGCCACAGCAGGAGGAGAGGCAGTGGCGAGAGGGGAAGGTCAAAATCGGACTCAGAGTCAGCCTCGCCCCCATCAGATGATAAGGCCCAGAATTTGTTGCCGAAGCCAGATCCAAGAGTGGGAGGACGAGGAGTGGAGCCATCAGAGAGGGGAAGGGGAGTACTGAACGAAGAGTCCGGCGCCGGAGACGAAGGGGAAGCACGGGAAGGGGGAGGCAGTGGCGGCCCGCGGTTGCCGGAGCGAGCAGGACGATGGGGTGGGTGGGAAGGTGAAGAAGGGGAGGGGGGAGGGGGAGAGGAGAGCCATCGATTGAAAAGATTGTGGCACCACCGTAGAGGGCGCCCTATACTAATAGGCCTGTCTTTGACGCGTTAAGCACCGAATAAGATTCCACCTCTACCTCTGCCTCTCATGAGTCTCATCTATGTTACAACTGCATCTTAGAGTTGGAGTGCTCCACACAAAAATATTGTACAATACACATAGGGTGGCCGTTTGGCTCTAGGGTGCATGTGCTCTTGGATGAACATTAAATTCAAATTAATAGTAAATAAAATTTTAAAACTCTGAATTTGTTGTGTGGTTGTTCTTGTTAGTGTGACAAGCGTGCTTGACAATTTTCATGCGAAAAGGGATAATAGTGCTTCATCTGTGGAAAAACAAAATTAAGTATACCATTTGGGGTAAATTTTGATATTTGACTTTTTTTAACATAACAAAATCTTTAAGCTTTACCCCCCCCCCCCACACACACACACCAAAAAAAAGGTTTTTTTTAACATGCTCCCTCTTACCTCCCATTTTCACATGAGAGGTAAGAGTATGAAATAGATCGGAGCCGTTGATTGCATCAAGTAGTGGGTTTGATTAACTCTTATCTTCCTACCTATCATGTGAAAATAGGGGGAAGAGGGAGCATGTTAAAGTTGCTCAACAAACAATGATCCCATCTATTTTGTTTTTCAACTTTTTTGACATTTGCAAAAAACTTTTTTGGTGTGAAGGATGCTCCCAGGAGTCGAGTTGGATTTCCGCACATATATTCCTAGTAAGTTGTAGTTTTCATCTATGCCTAGTCACAGGGTTGCTCACAGACGATGGAAATCGACGATGAACGGCGGCGACAAAGCGGCGGACGGCGAGATCGGTTCGACGTGGGCGAGCTCTGTGGGGCGTTTTTGGCGTAGGTTTTGAAGGGAATCGAGAGAGGAGGTCTCGGGGTATTTATTGGGCAGGTTTCTTGGGCGAGGGGCAAGCTCTATCTAGGGTTTCAGATGGGCGCGGTCGTGCGGAGGTTGCGGAGGTGGAAGAAGGGTGCGGGCCCCGGTGGTCAATGGGTGCGGGGAAGGGTGAAGCGATCGGGCAACCGGCTCAAACGAGCTTCGGCACGGGGCAGGCCGCGGAGCTGTGGGCTTCGTCAGTGGGCCAGCTCGGGAGGAGGCTAGGCCTGGCGCCTGGTTGGCACCGGCTAAGAGTTTTCTTTTTCTTCTCCTTTTTTTCTTTTTTACCGAGAGAGGAAAATAAATAATAAGTAATTAAATAAAAAATATTACGTATACGCATTATATATCAAAAAGATCATAAAAATAAATCCTAAATGATGAACTATTTTTAAGAGTCAAAATAAAAAATTTATAAAAAAATATTATTTTTTTGAAAATTCCAAATAAACTCAAATTTGAATTCAAATACTTTTGGCATTATTTTTCTTCTGACTTTTGAGGTGTCATATTACGTCCTCTCATACTCTTTTATCAAAGCATTGGTCAGGAATTTTTGAAATGAAATTCAAATGCCAATTTGAAGTGAACTCAAATTCAAACAGAAAAACTCAAATGCCTATGAAATTTCAAATTCCACCATAACTCAAACAAAATGCAATAGATGCTTAGCTATTATTGTAAAACATTCCAAATTGAAAATTTGGGATGTTACAATAACATTGTGACAAACTGGGTGCATTTAGCTCAAGTCAAACATTCGAGCCAACTTGTAAAGTGCAACAGCTGGGTTCATTCAGTCACATAGTAATAATCAGTTCTACTGTTCTGTCAAATACTTCTAGATCAACCCAATAGAATAAACCCAGTACTACAGGTCCATTAGATTGTTTCTAAGATGAGCAAAAGACAATACTTTCTAGATCAATCCAAGAGCATGAGTGACTCTCTATTGGAGATTCCTTCCACAAAGGTCCGGTATAATCCACCTATCCACTTCAAGTACACCATGATACCAATATGGTGCAGGCACGGGCCACCTAGTATCCGACATTTTGTTTTCCAATGTAAGTTCAAAGTTGAATAAAACAGTATATGCTAGCACAAACAAATGGCACTGAGAAAGAGAAATCATACCTATTTTCCTTCCATCCTCCTTGAATTTCCTCAGGCTGGCTCAATCCTCTGCCATCCATCATATTTCTTTCAATGTCAGTTAGCAGAATGAGTATATGCATACCAACTGCAACTAGCATTGAAGCGTAATTGAAAGAGAGAAATAAAAACCCTTCCGATGGTAGCGGGAGGCCAATCTTTTTCTTTAAAACTTCGACAACATTATTCCTTGGCAAGAAAGGAGTTTCTTCACGCCCATCATAGAAGTTCAAACCGACGAGATTCCCACCAAAATTAATAAGAGGGCCTCCAATCCCAATCTAGTTAGTGTGAAAATATAAATAGAAGCCCGAATTTAGTGGAGAAGTTCGTAATTCCAGAGATGTAGTTCATCACATGCATTGTGATTAAAGAGATAACTTGGTTTTACTTTCTAGACTGCCTACCATGCAACATTACGGTAAGAGATTATTTTTTGCGGGAAACAGTAAGAGAAATTCACCACTGTACCTTCTTGATTTTACATGTGGACAGCTTAAGAGCTCTGCAATCAAGTTCACTTCACCACGCGAGGCCATTAATAGTCCTTCGTTAGCTTCACGTCCTATAGCAACTACTAACTTCTCTGATGACCAGTGCGCTGTGTTGAAAATATCTTCTGGATAAATACGATGAAAACTCTTCTACCGAAAAAGGCTTTCGCCCCGCTTTATAAATAAAGCAAACCGCCACAAGACATACAACCAAAGCAGGTCCACACACACACACCACCCGAGTCTCACAACATAGTACACAGGTTCTACTGAGGGCACAGCTCAACAAGCCCAAAAGAAAGAGAGAAAACAAAACACTCCAAGCGACGGGAGCCTAATCTGGATCCGGCGGGGGCGGCGGGGTCGGTGGCGACAGGCGGACGGCCATCGAGTGGAGGTCGGCAATGAAAGCTGAGATGGCGTCCCGGTTCGGGGGGCGGCTAACCGGCCGCCAAAGCTGCAAGAAAGCCGAGAGTTTGTAGAGAGCGTCAGTAGCGCGACGAAGTGGCGTATGCTGGATCACAAGCTTATTGCGAACGGTCCAAAGAGTCCAGGCAAGAACCCCAACCTCCAGCCACCTAATGTGGCGAGAGGACACGGGGGACATCTGGAGTTCAGCAAATAAGTCCGGGAAATTGGTGTGGCACCAACTTCCACCGACAATCTCGCGAAAGCAGCTCCAGAGGAACTGGGCGGAGACGCAAGCGAAGAAGATGTGGTTTGAGTCTTCCGGGACACCACAGAGCGGGCAGATACCAGTGCCCGGGCCATTGCGCTTGCAGACCTCCACACCGGACGGGACCCGTCCATGAATCCACTGCCACATGAAGATGCGAATCTTCAGGGGGACGCGGACGGACCACACCATCGATAGGGGGGCGGAGGAGGGGGCAATGGCCATGTACAGCGACTTGGTTGAGAACTGGCCCGATGGTTCCAAGCGCCATCGCACAAGGTCCTGACCACCATCCACCAACGGCTCATGTAGAGCAACGCAATTGAGCAACTCACGCCAAGCGACGGATTCCGCCGGCCCAAAGGGCCGACGGAAAGCAAGGCGCCCTAAGTCAAGAAGGGCCCTATCAACAGAAATCATGGGGTCGACGGAGATAGAGAAGAGGGCGGGGAAGCGGGCCGCAAAGGGAGAGTCGCCAGCCCAGCGATCAAACCAGAATAGCGTCGAGAGGCTGGACCCCACCGAGATGGAGGTACCAATGCGGAGAACTGGGAGAAGCTGGACGAGAGACTGCCAGAACTGAGACCCGCCCGATTTCTGGCAGAAGGCAAGGGGTTGACCCCGCAGGTATTTATTTTGTATAATGTCGAGCCAGAGGCCACCCTGACCCTGCGCAATGCGCCAGAGCCACCTGGATAGAAGGGCAATATTCATCCTTTTAGAGCACATGATGCCCAAGCCACCTTGCTCCCTGGGCTTGCAGATGTCAGGCCAGCTGACCATATGATACATCTGCTTGCCATGCTCGCCAGCCCAGCAGAATTGGGACTGAATTTTGGCGATCTCCTTATGGAGAGACTCATGGAGGCTGTAGAAACTCATCAGAAACAAGAGGAGGCTGGAGAGGGATGAGTTGATGAGAATAGTCCGGGCCGCCTTAGAAAGCCACCTTCCCTCCCAGGGCTCGCACCGAGACTGGAGCTTGGTCACGGAGGGCCGCAGGTCCGCGACAGAGAGACGCGAGTCACTAATCGGCGTCCCTAGGTAGGAAGTGGGGAAAGAACCCAGGCGGCAATTCAGTCTGTTGGCAATGGCCACAGACTCAGAAGGGGAATATCCCATCATCATAACATCGCTCTTGTCAAAGTTGATCTTGAGGCCCGACATCTGTTGGAAGCAGAGAAGGAGGAACTTAAGGTTGGCGATGTCCATCTCTGAGCCTTCGAACATGATGATCATGTCGTCAAGATTTGGAGGAAGGAGATCCCGAGCCCCGTAAAGGGGGTAATCCACGGATGTGGCCAGCAGCTTTTGCCTTATCCAGAATGGAGGCAAGAGCGTCCACTACCATATTGAAGAGGAACGGGGAGAAGGGGTCGCCTTGGCGCACCCCACATAGGGTAGGGAAGAAGAGACCGATCTCGCCGTTGATGTTGATCGCAGTGCGACCGCAAGAGACCATTTGCATGACTCTAGTGATCCATCGGTCGCCAAAGCCCTTCCGAAGAAGGACTTCCCTAAGGAAGGTCCAGCTAACCGTGTCGTAGGCTTTATGGAGCGATCTTCAGGAAAACCGCCTTCAGGCGTTTAACCCGGACCTCATGGAGAATCTCATGAAGTACCGGGACACCATCCATGATGTATCGGTCCTTAATGAAGGCCGACTGGTTAGGGCGGGTAATCCGATCTGCAAGCAGGGACACCCTATTGGCGTACCCCTTGGCCAGGATGCGGAAGATCACATTAATGACCGTGATCGGGCGGAACTGGCGGATGTCAGCAGCCCCAGGGACCTTGGGGATGAGGGAGATGATCCCGAAGTTCAGGCGACCTAGGTCAATAGATCCCACAAAGAACTCATCAAAGATGGCCATGACCTCGGGTTTAATAACATTCCAGAAGGTCTGGAAGAAAATGACCGGAAGACCATCCGGGCACGGCGCAGAGGAGGAATTCATACCCTTGATGGCCTCCCAGACCTCCTGCTCAGAGAAGGGAGCCGTCAGGGATGCGTTCTCCGCGTCGGAAACTATTTGGGCGCCAGCCCAACAATCGGGGGCGAGAGAGAGGCCGCTCCTAGGAGCGGGAGAGAAGAGGGACCGATAGAATCCGTCAACATGGGTCCGGATGTCACGGGAGTCCTGAAGGAGGGTCTCCCCATCCCAAAGGCAGGGGATGGTGTTGCGTCTACGGCGGCCGTTGGCGATCGCCTGGAAGTAAGCCGTGTTCGCGTCCCCCTTCAGGACCCATCTTTGGGCGCCCCGAAGGGGCCAATAAGCTTCCTCATCGGTGTAGATCACGGAAAGCTGGTCCTCGAGGTCATAGCGAGAAAGCCACTCGTCCAGGGAGAGCCCACCGCGTCTGCCCGAAGCTCGAGGGCCTGGATCGCGGTAAGCAACGCCTTCTTATGCTCCCTGGCATCACGGCCCAGGTTGGCCCCCCAACCCTTCATAAATTGTGTGCCACGCTTCGCACAAAAGTGCCACGCGTCAATAGCAGAAGGGGGACGAGGGTGGGGGTGGGCCCGCGCCTCGATCCACCGAGCACAAACGGCGTCGGTGAATCCAGCCTGGGAAAGCCAGAAAGTCTCGAAGCGGAAACGAGGGGGGATCGACGGATGTTCGTCCGTGGAGGAGAGAAGCAAGGGGACATGATCCGAACCAATCCGGGTGATGGCGCGGAGAGAGGCTAGGGGGCAACGGAGGTCCCATTCCGGGGAAAATAGGACCCGGTCCAAGACGGACTGGGTCGGGGAGGCTTGCCTATTGGTCCAGGTAAACCGGGCCCCAATCCGATCAATCCCCCGAAGAGCGAGGTCAGCAATGAAGTCATTAAACAATTGCATCCGGGCAAAGCACACATTGTCATTGCTCTTGTCCTCCGCTACTCGCAGCAGGTTGAAGTCGCCACCTACAACCACGGGGAGGGAGGCCGCCAAAATCTTCCGGTGGAGCTCCTCCAGGAAGGAGGCCGACCTACTATGGTCGGCCGGCCCATAGACAATGATGACCTCCCACTTGAAGTTGAGTGACCTCTCGAATAACTCCATGCTGACGAAGAATTCGCCCCTATCCATGCTACCCACCTCGAAGGTGGCATCCTTCACACCTAAAAGGATGCCACCCGAGTGGCCCGTGCTCCCACTAGATGGGAGCCAGTGCCACGCAAAGAGGTGAGAGCTCAGCCGATCAAGCTCAGGAAGCACGAAATCTCGACGCATGGTCTCTTGCACAGCCACAATGTCGATGTGCTCATCTCGCATGTACTCCACAAACTGGCGGCGACGACCATCATGGCCGAAGCCGCGGATGTTCCAGAAAAGAGCCCGCATTAAGGAGCCATAGGGGGGCTGCTTGACCCCAGAACACGAGAAGCGCTTAGTGCGCGAAGGGCCGCCGTGTGGGAGCGGGTGCGGCCCCGGATCTCTGGCCCGGCCACAAGGGGAGGAGGCGCCGTCAGCTGCGGCAAGGGCGGAGAGGGGGGTCCCCCGCCGGAGAGGCAGCTGGGGGCACGAGGAGGGCCGCCCGGGCCTCCGTGAGCTTTCCATCGAGAACCTCACGAGCTTTGATGGCCGCGATCTGGGCGAGAGGGGGACCAACTTCCCCACGGAAAATGATCGCGGAGTCGGAGGCCACTTTGGCGAGGTGGCCCAGCGGCACAGACTCAAGCGCAGAGAAAGAACAAGACGAAGCAGAGGGGGGAATGGAGGGCGTACCTGGCTCCAGGTTACGGGCGGCTACGCGAAGCTCCGCCCGCTCGGGGATGGGCAACGCCGGGCTGCCCTCAGGGTGAGCAGCATCCAGCCGTGCACTCCGGCGGGAGGCCACCACCGGGGAGGAGGTCGACCGACCGCGATGGGAGTAGGTGGCGGTGCGGGGAGGGGGGGCTGGGCCGCCAAAGGCGTGATGATCCGAGCCGCCCCCACCCCCGGAGAAGTTGGAGGAGAGGACAACAGACCTGGCCCAACACAACCGAGGTAGAGCTGGGCAGGGGGTGACGGCGCAGCTGGAGGGGAAGGAGGCGCGAGGGGGGCCGATGAGGCGGCATCCGGGGCGACTCGCGGAGACGACGGGGCTGGAGGAGCATGCGGCTGCGGGGAGGAGGCGACGACGGGAGGCGGCGAGGCCGGGGCGGGAGGGACAGCCACAGGAGGCGTCCCCCCAACCGCGGGAGCCACCGGAGAGACGGGGAGCAGGTCACCGGACGGGACCACCGAGTCCAGCACAGGGGGCGGAGACGAGGCGGGGGAGCGCGGGGAGGAGGCCGGGCAGACCACCAGGCCCACACTAGAGATGTCGCTTCCCTCGGAGGGCGACGCCACAGAGATCGGCGGGCCATCCATCGGAGGAGAAGAGGCGGCCAGGCGACCCTTGCCCCCAGCGGCAGGAGGGGGGCGAGGGGAAGGGGGAGTGGGAGTCCTCGGACGCCCCCTCCTCATCCGAGCGGTGAGAACGGGAGCGGTGACGGCCGTGGTAGTCTCTGCCGGCCCCCGGGTTGTCACCGGTGGGGGCCGGCGTCGAGGGAGCGGGGACGCCCAACGTGGTTGGGAGGCTCGGGGGCGATCCTGAGGTCGAAGCCCTGGTCGTTGAAGAAGACCCGGACAGAGGTGTGAAGCTTGGAGGAGTCGAGGCACTTGACCTTGACCCTCACCTCCTCCTCCTTGCGCAGAGAGAGCTCGTCGACCACCACCACCTTGCCCAAGAGACGGGACATCTGGCGGATGACAAGCTCGGACCACGCAATATCGGGGAGGCCGGAGATGACGATCCAGGCGGTGTCGAGGACAGCCACGGCCTGGGCGTCGAGCACCGGCTCGGATATCTCGACAATCAGCTGGTTGAGAGCGAGAGTGATCCGGCCACTACGCGTCGCGTAGCCGAAGCTGACGGAGTCGGGGAAGACGACAGAGAAGACGTGACCGGCGGTGGGGGTGACCACCCATTCCCACTGGTGACGGTAGAGATGGTTGAGCTCCGCCTCGATCATCTCCGGGGATGCCACCCCATTGACGACCGTGACAATTGCCTGGAGGGAGGGCGACGGCGGGGGGGCGTCCGGGACCTCGAGGTGGAAGAAACCCAAGCCCTCGATCCCATGCTCATACATCATGAGCTCCGAAACCACCGGTCTATCCGGACACAGAAGGGCGGGGTGGCCGGGATCCTTGCAGAGGTAGCAGCACTGGGGGTTGGCACAGTCGACTTGCGAATGTCCCCTCACCCCACAGTTGAAGTAGGGGGGCGAGGGAGATCGGAGACGGGGCCGGGAGCGGAGGGGGCGCCCGGACCCGCGGGAGGGGGCACGGCCGGAGCGCCGCGAACACCACGACGCTTCTTCTTCTTGGCAGGACCGGACCGCCCGCGGGCGGGGCCTCCACCAGGAGCAGGGGCCTGGGTCGCAACCCCAGAGGTAGCAGCGTGCGGAGGCACATAGCGGCGTGTATCCGGGGTGGGGAGGATCCCGTCCCGAGGGCGGGGAGAGCTGGCCCGGACCGGGCGGGAGGGGGACGGAGATCGGCCCCGACGATGGGTCGGAGAAGGGGAGCGCCGGCGGGAGCGCCAATCCCCCGACGAAGCACGCGGCGATCGAGACCGGGCCCGGTCGTCACGGTGGGAGGGGGAGCGGCGGCTCTCACGCAGCTCCCGAAGCTCGCGCCGAAGGGCGTCGGGGGAGGGACGGGACGGCTCGCGCTGGGGCTCCCCCGCCTTCCGCTTGGACCGCGGAGCCGTGTCATTCCATTCGCGCGGCATGGCAAGCCGCGTGGGGAGGGGCGCGGCGGGCGGTGCGGCCGGCCGGCCGGAGGGAGGGAACGGCAGGAAGCGCCGGGGAGGCGAGGAGGGGGATAGGGAGGAGCAGGGGGTCGGGGCGGGATCGAGGGCAGGGGATGGCGGCGCACGAAGGTGGGGGAAGGGGAAACCCGCACGGGGGCCAAATCGACGCAGTGCCCCCGCTGCTGGGCCTAGGGCAAGAGACGGGCCGGCCCAGACTGGGCAGGACCGCAAGGAGGGGGTGGGCCGACCAGAGGTGGGCCGTATAGAGCCCACCGGACGCGGCGGGCCGGGGCCCAGCAGCCCGATCAGCCCAGCAGGACGGGCAACGCCTCGGGAGCGAACGGGAGCGAGGGGTGGAACCCTACCGGGGCCGACCGCCGGCGCCGCCGCTGTTGCAGGACCGGACCGGGTGGCAGGAGGGGCCCAGGCGCTCCGGGCCGTTCGCACCTAGATCCCGGAGGAGCCGAAGTGTGCTATGAACGGGCGGAACGGCGCGGCGGCAGGCACCAGAGCCGGGAGGAGGGGAGGAGAGGGTCGACGGGAGGAAGGGGGGCGGCGGCGGGCCACCACCGCGGCCCGGCGCCAGGAGGAGCGGGCGAGGCCCCGATCAGCAAGGCCTGCCACGCCCCAAGCCAGCACGCGGCGGCGGCGGGGAGCCCTACCAGCCAAGGCCGCCCCTTGGAGGGATTCCGCCCGAGTCGGGCTTCGGGAAGCCGAAGGGGGTGACGGCGGCGCCCGCCTGCCGGGAGCAGAGCCCCTCACGTGGGGGGCTGAGCTGACCAGCCGACGAGGCAAGCCGGGCCGGCGGGAGGGGAGGGGAGGGGCCGGGGAGATGGGGAGGGGGAAAGGGGCGTGGTCGGGCGAGTCCGCCAATGGAAGAAGGACGCCGGGCGGAGATAGAGAGGCGACCAAGCGAGGAGGGCGGCGCTGGGCCGCGCCAGAAGGGCCGGCAGGGAGGCGGGGAGGCGCCAGGGGCGTGGAGATTTGGCGGCGGGGCGATGCTGGGCGCCGGGGAAGTCGCCAGAGCCTAGCTGCATTTTCATATCCACTGTAGCCCTGAAAACTCTTCTCGACGCTGACAATAGCAATGTTGTAGTTTAAGTTGTAAAATTCCAATCTCCCATTGGCACGTTGTTTCGGTGGGAGAAACACCTCAATCTGCAATGGTAAAGTGAGCTCAGCTAACCATCATATAACTTAACATACCATGAGAAATCATTAGGAGCACCAACCCTCAAGTCATTATCAATGTTCTCTGCATTACGACAACTTCTAACCAAACTGGCCGAAGTCAGAATGACTGAGCGTGTTCCTCTGCTTCCAGGCCACTTTATAAACAAGCCCGTGCATGAAAAATACCTTGAGTATCCTGCACATCATAGTTTCAGTCATTTGTTACTGAGGAACAAGTATTGTCATTGAAAATTAATTAGCATAAAACTGTAAAAAAATCACCATCAAATGAAGAAAGTGAGACGACACGCCGGGATATATCAGAAACAACTTTTTTCCGAAGAGATTTCCAGATGCAAAACTCCACAGAACGACAGGGAATTACATCGGAAGAATACCCTATCCAAGCACGCAATTCACCAAATTGCTCTTCAAAATGATCAAGCAATTCTCCATTGACTGGTTAAAGAAACAAACTCAGGAGTTAGCTATAAAGAAGTGCACGACGGAGAAGTCAGCAAGAGCGAAAGCAATCACTTACATTCGAGCACAAGTGGTGGTGGCATGGGATAGCCCTGGGATTTTAACCGGTTAATAGATTTCCTAAATCCTGATGGAATAATTAAAGTTGTCACTATTAGTACTCAACAATTGATATGTATAATGACGATCACATAACATTCTGCCAGATCAATAGGTAACATTTAGAATGATGACTTGCATGATTAGTCACCCCTGAAGGGACTATGGTGGATACACCTGAAGGAAATGAATATGAGCGGATGTCGAATTCTTCAGGACTGCAATAGAACACACTAAGGTTGTTATGATAAATAAATAATACAGCACATTGGAACTAGAGAAAACAAAACAGTGCCCACACCAACACAGGAACCAAATCTTACATTAGAATAAAATTTAAAAGAAGACCTGGAAATCATGCTTATAAACATTCAACAAAAGAATGAGAGGATCAAACATATTCAGATGTCATAAATCTCAGCTGCACTGCCAATCCTGTCCAGACCAAAAGAAATGTATACACTCTTCATTTTAAAGAACTATATTGGCTCCAACATTAAGCAAGAGAACTAAGTTAGCAACAGGAGATGTGGTCTAACGCAGATATTAGCAAGGTCCAATGCAGTAAGTATAATGATGAAAGTGCCTACTTACTTAAACGAGAAACGGAACAAGAAAGGGTTCTTGAACATACATAAATAAATTAACTGGGGAAGACACAGCTCACATATACTGGAAGTGTAAAAGACATACTCGAGTATACGAAAATCCTTCAAGCTTTGATAAATTAACTCCCGTGAAATGAAAAAGGAGTATGCCGCGTCCGCCTCACACTCGTTATTGTCAATGTTCATGCCAAGAAATCTTCCATCATCTGATATCAGTGGCCCTCCTAGTGCAGCCTAAAACAGAAGTAAAGTTGTAGGGTTTGTATATAAAGGAAATATGGCACATTCACTTTGGTGCACACAGTGATACATTGTATACCTCTGTGATATGTTGCCCATCATCAGAAATCCATCTGCTGGGATGTTCCATACAGATAGACCCACGCATGGCCATCAAACTGGCTGACGTGAAACCACGCCCAGCAGCTAGTACACGCGAACCAGGGGAGCTAGCTTTTGCTTCTGCCTGAAGATCCAGCTCTACCGAGCGGACACTTGGCACGCCCACGGTCGTGACAATAGCAATGTCTCGATCATACAGTCCCAAAAACCCTTCTGTAATTGCATTACTAGGAAGGCGTACATCAATCTGTCAACGACGAAAACAGTACATCAGCGCAGAATGGCCACACTTAGCTTCAATTGATAAACAGAGAAAAATGGAGAACACAATAATTGATTAGTAGCACCAACCCTCAAATTATCATCCCTATTCATGTTATCATTATATACAGTAACCAAACGTGCCGAAGTCGCAAATCTTGTCAGCTGAAATTGAGTTGTACTCCCGTATGATACGCATATGCCTGAGCATGCAAATAACATCTTATCTCCTGCACAAGAACATGATTCAAATTATTACAAGACCAAATGCAAATTAGGAAAATTCATATGTATATAGGTAGCAGCACAATCACCATCAAACAAAGCAATCGAGACGACAATGGAAGACAGATCTCTGGTTATATTGGTGCAGGTTCGATAGTACTCCTGACCACGTCCAACCAAACAACCAAACTGTCTCTCTTTAAAGGTACCGGCCGAAGCTGTCGATCAGGAAGTCTGCCAAACTGTTCCTCCTCAAGAGCACATCGTTTCTCCTCAGCAGCAGCGTACGCCGCCTGAACCGCCTGAACTACAATTATTAACTAACATGATTCAGCGAAACTGTGAATGTTCCATTAGAGCAATATATACATTGCACAAAAAGGAAGATGCCGAAAATTCTGACACAATGACTCACGTTTTAACATTGCTTTCATGCCTTTGCTCATCCTACTGTTAGTGGCTTTTGGGACATGACTACTCCCACTTGAAGCCAATAATGATGACTCACGTCTGTTTCTTCTGTTTATGGCTCTCTGCTCCCTCTCCAGACTTGCACTTGCAGTCCTGTAGCAGCAGAAAGTAAATCCAAAATGCTTAATTACTAGAGAAAACTAAGGCCTCCTATAAGGTTATATCATAAAGAAATAAATTCATTACCCCAACATTAACTGGAAACAAAAAAATAAATCAACATAACAGGCAGGCACTCTGCCAATTTTCGTTAAGACGGGAGAAAAGAAAAAAAAACTCAATAAAAAATATTCACAAAAGGAAGAAAATAGAGAAAAGGACTGCATGGCAGCAGCCATGGCCAACTTTCTCTGGTCAAGATCCTATTTAACCAGGAAGGCATTGACATGGAAGCATTCCGAAAAGTTCTGCGGTGATCTCTCCTTTCAGACATTCCAAAGGATGTAAATGAGGACCATGCTGAAAATTTTCCTCTTACCCATGTCAAGATGATCGGTATGCAGTCCTCAATAATACAAGCAGTGGAAAATACTAATAATACAATTTCTCAAAAAAAAAAACTGATAATACAAGCAGTGACAATACTGACAATGACAGAATAGTATATACGTGCGGCGGGTGCTGAAAATCAGTACAAATATGACTCTAGCTAGTGTTGTGAGCATAACCATAACTGCATAGGGGATTGTAAAATGCTCACAGAACTTTATGAAAGGGAAACCTTCCCAGACGGCGCGCCGGCCGAAGCGTTCCGCCGGTCGCACCGCTCGCTTTATCTACATGTAGGCCCACCACCGAACGACCATCTACCTTATCTCTTCAGGGACAACACCATCCACTCATTCTTTGCTCGTGCATCTCCTCTACCGCAACCTCCTTCGCTTGCCTCTTTTCTTCCTCTCTTGTAGATGCTTGCACCTCCCCCACCGGCGACCGGCTGTGCCGCCAGCCATGGCCACCGCGCCTCCCCCACCGTGGCTGCCCCACCCCCGGCCCCTCACGCCCCACCAGCGACCAGCGCTGCAAACCAACCCCCACCGGTGCTGCCGATGGCGGCGAGAAGTAATGGAGAGCTGCGGCGGCCGATGTTGAGGCGTTGCAACCACGGCGACAAGTGATGGAGATCCATCATTTTCTTTTCTTGGAAGCAGCCCCAATTTTTGCTGCAGACGCCCTTGATTTTTGCTGGAACCAGTGTAAGATTTTGCTACAACCATGTTCTTTTTCTATGGAACCACCTTGAAGTTTTGCTGCCATGTCATTTGCTTTTTGGTACAACCGGTTTTCAATTTTGCTACCACCATCTTCAGTTCTTGCTGGAACCAATTAATTATTTTGCTACCACCATGTTCGTTTCTTTTTTATGGAACCAACCCAAATTTTTGCAACCATGTCATTTGTTTTTGATACAACCAATGTACATTTTTGCTACAACCAACCACGGTTTTTGTTGGAACCAATCAATTATTTTGCTACCATGTTTTTTGGGGGGAACCAGTGCATCAATTTCTTTGCTACCACCGTTTGAGTTTCTGCTACAACCAATGTTCTCAATTGCTACATCCAACACGCATCACAGTGTCATGTAATTTGTTGGAACCAGCAAACATTCTTGCTTGAAGCGGCATGATTTTTTGTTGGAACCAGTGTTTCTTTTTGCTGGAACTAGCTAATTTTTTTCCTACAAATCTGCTACTGGAGTTTTTGTGCTGTTGAGAGTTTTGCTGGAACCATCATTATTTTTTGCTGGAACCGGCAAATCTTTTTGCTTCAACCCAGCATTGGAGATTTTTATTGCTTTTTTTGCTAGACATGACGCTGCAAGTTGACAATGGCGGCGAGCCGGAGACGGGGACGCCAGGGATGCTCCAACCATGATGACAGCGCGCTGGAATCCTCCTGTGTTTGAGTTGCAACCATGACGAGCAGAGGCAGCCAAGGCAAGTGTCAGACACGACCGTCAAGCAAGCGGCAGGCGAGCGCGGGTGACGGGCGTGGTGGCGCGGTGGAAAGCAAGCACGGGAAGACGAGGACTATCGCGAGCGGCCGGCGAGCACACAGATCTGGCATGCGCGCTCGCTGTCCTTTTTTTGTGTTTCCTGTGCGTGTTTTTTTTCCTGCGTGTTTGACTTTTAAAACAAAGCAATCAGACGGTGGGGAACGGATGTATCGGCGGCTGGGGCTTGACCGGCCGAACAGTTCGGCCGGTGCGCCGACGCCTATAAGCGCCCTTTATGAAAGCCTAGTCTTGTATGGGAAATCAGGAAGTGTTGGAATATAAGCAGATGAGAAAAATAGACGCTTACATCGCGCAGCTCTGGGAGGAGGGGATTTGGGGATCTAGGGTTGAGGGCGAATCACGCGCGGATATGAACAGGGTTCCCCTGATTTAGATGGGATCCATCCCATCGGATAGGAGGTCTGGTTGGGTCGGTATCCTCAACTCGGGACTGAGTCGGGACATAAAAAGCGGCGGGCACCTGCGAACCCTAGCGAAGGCGAGTTCGTTTCCAAATCTCTCAGATTTTCGCGCGCACACGATCGAGTCCAGTCCAGCGTCATCTCTACCCAATTCTATGCATCCACACTTCACGCGCCGCCAACGCTACATGTTTCCTGACATCTGCCGGCACCGGCAGTGAAGGAAAGATCGTTGACAACCTGACGATCAAGGTACGCCTCCCGAACGATCAGATTGTCACTGGGTGGTTAGAGCCAGCATCGCCATTCATAATTCCATCATGCCGTCGTCAAGATTCAGTACGCACGTGGGTGGCTTGGCTTCCATGCTGCACATCTCGATCATGACATGCAGTTTGAGCCTTAGCAGAGTGGCAGCTGTATGGAGCCGTTTAGGTTCAGGGTTGTCAATGGCCTCAAATTGTGGGGTGGAGCTTGGCTCTCCAGCGGTTGAATCCTATGATATTTTGTTGAGCACTTGTCGGATCAATTCGGTGGGAGTCGGAGGCCCGCTTGTGGATCTTGATGGTAACTGAACTGCTATCCTGCTTACCAGAAAATGACTCCTTTCGTACAAAGGGTTCTGATCCATAAATAGGTGGTCAAGAAGGAGATAGTCAGGAGGGGGGTTAAGCATCATAGGGTTGATGCAGGTACTACAAGACAATGATATACAAGTGCTTAATTTCCTTGAAGATTTATTCAACGGTGAGATATGAGCTGAAGTGCTGAACTCCCTAAAGTCATTGCTTCACGGATTCTCCGGAGTGTTGTCTTACTGGCTTCATTCGACGGAGATGCAACGTTTTTCGCTTGCACAGGATTTGTTACAAAGTGCAACGCGTCCTCTGCAACAATTGACACTGCAGCAAGTTTGGTTAGAGCTTCTGGTGATGTTCACAAGATTAATCCTAACTTGAGGACTGAAGTGTACCTTCGAAATGGATTTCGAGTATGGGGATATTGAAAACGTGCAATTTACAGTACAACCTAGCTTGTGTTGGCATCATGGGGTGCTGTCATCTTCTTGAAGGTCCTGCTGCAACCACTTTGTAAACATGGAATGGATGTAATAGGTGTGGGATGCCTTTTTGATGGATTCGATTTCATGGCCATCAGGGGGGGAGTTTTTGTTGCGCGAAAGCAAACTCGATTGCAAATCACTTATGGTCTCCAGTTGTTAAATCACCAGGCCTGGGGTTGGAGGCCGACTACCCACAATGGGAGTAACATAGGTAGTAACATCACACATATCTAGATAAAATAGATGATGTGGAAAGTAATAAATGAAGAAAGAGAGGAAAGTGGTACTACCTCCGTCCAGGTGAATAAGTCATTCGCGTAGTTCTAGGCCATCGATTTGAGGAACTAAATATGTGTTATATGTCATGAAAAGTATATCACTAGATTTCTACAAGGATATAGTTTTTAAATATATATTTTTTGTCACATATAATACATATTTAGATAGTTAAATCATCAACCTAGAACTACGCGAATGACTTATTCACCGAGACGGAGGTAGTAACATAGCTAGTTACTAGTAGTAGTAGTAACATCACACATATCAAGGCAAGATGTGTCTATAGCCTAATAAATGAACGGTTGCATGTTACTACACATATGTTACTCCCCACTATAGAGGTAGTAACATAGACTAGTAACATGTCGATGTTACTACTCTATGTTACTACCCATTGTGGCTAGTCTTATTGATACTCGTGGGAATCTTCTTGGAATGACTTTAAGAAAAGACATACAGATGGCGTTTGCCCAAGCCATTTTTTTTCTGGCCAGAATTCAGGGAAACCAAAACCAAACACTTTAAGAGGGCGGGCGTCGTGGTGGCAAAGGAATTTTTTTTCTCGAATACGCTACGGTCAGCGTATCATTGCATTGATAGAGAGGGGAGGACATACAGGTTAAGGATCAGGGGCACGTACACTACAAGGCGTGTCTGAGATGCATAGTGAGCATGGAATGGGTTGCTCAGCCCAGGTATCAGTTTATGTTACAGGGATGATATTACTCAATCCTTTGGCTCCTGCGCAAGCCCAGAAGCGGGCGTCATCTTGGATCGCGGCCAAGAGCGAGGCGGAGGAGGGTGTGATCTTGTCGAAGATGATCGCATTGCGGTGTCGCCAAATGGACCAGACCGTTAAGGCGGCAATGGTGGAGAGTCCTCGTCTTTTATCTTGAGTCACCATGGCAAGGGCTGAGCTCAGCCAGTCAAGAAAGCACATGTCACCATCTGGTATGATGAGTTTGGGGCAGCACCAGGAAAGAATGCCATGCCAGACTATGCGAGAGAAAACACACTCCACCAGGAGATGCTGAAGGGTCTCCGCATGCTGGGAACATAGCACGCAAGCCGGCTCATGAGGAAGGCCACGGCGTTCCAGCCGGTTGGCCGTCCAACAACGGTTGGCGGAGACAAGGTACATGAAGAACTTGACAGAGAGGGGGCACTCGACTTCCACACGAGGCGCCAGTGCTCGGATGTAGTAGAACCGGTGAAAAGAGCAGAATAGCATGAGGAAGCGGAGTAAACCCTGTTCTCCGTCCACTTCCAAAGGATGGTGTCGGGCTCCGGGGATAGATTGACGGTCTGAAGTCGACACCAAAGGTCGAAGTACTCCAGCGCAGCCGCCGGGTCCAGATGGCCGTGGATGTTACCAATCCACGCGCGATCCAGGAGGGCAGCGGCGACAGTCCGCGATCGGCGTCGCCTGGTTGGCACAAGGGCGGTGAAGCTCGGGGCGAGATCGGTAATAGAGCGGCCCTGGAGCCATCTGTCCGTCCAGAAGCGACACGAGGTTCCGTTCCCAACGGACCAAGTCGTCGAGGCATGGAAGAATTGGAGAGCCTCGGGGTCGGAAGGCGGCTGGAGATGAGACCAAGGACGGGAACTGTCAGAAGCATGCAGCCAAAGCCATCGGACCCGAAGGGAGATGCCGATGCGGTGAAGATCATGATTACCGAAAAAGGGTTTCCCCCCGCTTTGTATTACAAAGCAACAACATCGATACAACCCACGATAGGTGCTGGGGCGGAAGCAGCACAGGAACGCCCAAAAGAAAAGAAAGAGAAAACACAAAAGGAAAAAAATGCCGACAACGGCGGATCAACGAAAACGAAGATGACTCGCCACCGCTGCGCCCGCCGGAGAATTCCACCACGCTCCTAGCACCACGAAACGCCGCATACCAAGTAACACCTTCAAGAAGGAACGCGACGACAACGACGCTGCTACCGGACATGGCCTAGGGTTTCCCCCGGTACGCGAAGGGCCGTGGGAGGAAGGGGTATCGGCGCCCTTCAGAAGGCACGGCGGCGCCCACAGGCGTCACCGCGTCGGTGCCGAACAAGCCGACAAGGATTTCTCCCAACCTCCAACCAACCACGACCCCAGACGATCCATCGCGCTCCACCATACTTGCCGTCCACCAATATGCGCCACCACGGACTCGCAGTCACCATCGCCGTCTCACCGTGACAAGCGAAGCGAGACCGGCGGGATCGAGAGGAACCAGCCGAAAACGAGGAGCAGCAGGGTCAGCGGCCACGTGGGAGGGGACAACCTCCACCACCCTCGGCGGTGACCGGCCGGATGTAGCTCAGGAGCAAACCAGGCACCCCTGCCCGGCCGAGCCCGAAGCGGGCTCGTGAAGCTCCCGTCGCTGCTCTGCAGTACACGCGCCACCGTCTCCGCCACCCCCAGCCCAAGCCACACCTCCGTCCGCCGGAGATGACGCCGGAAAGCACACGCCAGGCCCACCCAGACCCAGATGGGACCCAAAGGGCCCAGATCTGGGCGGAAGGGCGCCGCCGCCACCACCGCGCCGCCCGCAGCCAAGCAGCCACGCCACCGCCACCATGCCACCCGGAGCTGCGCCGCTGCGAAGACGAGCCGCCACCGGATCCGGCCGACCTGGTGCACCGCCGCCGGCGCCAACGCCCGAAGCTTCAGCGGCCATGAGGAAGAGAACAGGCCGCCGCCGCCGCATCACGCGAGCCAGTCCGGTGGCCTCGCGCCGGCGGCGGGAGGGGAAAGGAGGAGGGGGGGGAGGGGCAGGAAGGGGAGCCCGGTCGCCTCGCTCGGGAGGCGACGCTGGGAAATGGGGAGGAGGGAGGGAGGAGGAGCGGGCGCGCCGCCGGGCGGGGCGGCGGGAGCGGGGGAGGGCGGCGGCGGCGGAGGGAAACCCCTCGCTCCACTACCTGAAGATCATGATTCACGAATGCCGAGGCCGCCAAGCTCGATAGGCCGACAAACCCTTGCCCAGCTAACAAGGCAAGAACCAGCGCGGGCGTCCTTGCGGCCATGCCAATGGTGGCAAAGGAATGACCGTACTATTCTACCGGAGTATGGAAGTGTCTGCCTTCCTGTTGCTCGAGCTGTACCTGTGTTGTTTTTTTGCATATCTGAGTTGTAATGATGTGTAACCAGTAACAGAACGTGCTGAATTCATGCTGTCATTTGGGTGGATTGTTGAGGATTTGGGCTGCCCTGTCAGGCCAAGGGTTGTGGTGGCGATCAGGCCAAGGATTCCTTCGGCTCATGAGCCTTCAAATCATATTGTGCTGTCAAAGCAGAGGTAATTCGGGCTTGTATATCGGGCTCGGCAATGGTTAAAATTTCGTACTTGAAGCCAGGCTGGGGCTTAGCTTCCTCTATTTCAGGTTATTGTAAGTCTGGCTCAAAATTTTCGATTCTGTCACTGACTAATTTCATACTCTACTTGTGTTCCTTGTCCAGGGTGTGGCTCTGAGCAGAGTTGGATGTGTTGCCGGGTAGGCCTTTTGGTTTGTTTGTTTCCTTTATCCTGGTTGAAACGGTTGTAGCACACTAGGTATTTTCTTTGAAATGGAAATAGAGGAAACCCTTTCTATTAGGAAAAAAAGGAAGACCCTTGGCTGATCCAGTGATCCTCTGCTTCTTGCTGCTCATGCCTTTCTCTGTCTGGTGCTTCTGTTTTCAGTTCAAGTTTATCTCTCGGTTAATCCCACCAAAATCAATTCATCGGTCAGAAACGGTAAGGCATTGTGGTATGGTTAATCTCAGTTCAAGTTTATCTCTCGGTTAACATTCAGCGTGATTTGATGGACTCCATTTGTGACACTTAGCACTGCTTATAAAGTAGTACATGGGAGGAATTTATTTCTTGAATAGAATCGGTAGAAGAAAAGAATAGGATATTTTCAGTCGAGGATACTCTTTTTTTGCGGGGGTTGTTTTGAGGATACTCAATGGTACACCCCATCTATGCTAGTTATATATAAATGGTTGCCTGAATAATTACTTATGTTTTCCGTGGTAATATAGGCCATGATGATGACTTCTCTCCACCTCAAGAACCAACCACTACTGGGCAATCAACCTCTGCCAGTTATACATGAGTGTTTTGAACATTCTAAATCATGCAGGACAAGCATTAGTTACTCCAGAACAAGCAACCCTCACAAACGCAACTTATTGCCGGCCACAGTTCATAGCATATCAAGCAACTTGATCATGATTGGCGCACCCGGATGACAAGACACCGTTTACGTCCTATGTTAATTAGGTGCCGCGGGGTGTGATGATTCGGGTGGATCAACATCGTAGGCAAGGCGCGACAGAGCCGTGACGACGGTGCCGATGGGCGCTCTCATGGCATGCTTGTCGTGGATGCACACCGAAGCAACTTCGAGGGCCTCCTGCAAGTCCAAGGGCGGATATCGTCCCTGCAGCGCCGGGTCTGCCATTCGGCGGAACTGGCTCCTGTCCTTCAGCATTGTTCGGGCCTGATCCAACAACAAACATGAGTACACCACATCACTCGGATCGTTCATGGCGAAACAAGAAGTAGCAAATAGAACCCAAAACGATGGCTAATTAATTTACCCATGTGACAAGGTGCCGATCCTCGACGTCCTGGGGGGGATCAGTGGCCCTCCGCCCGGTGATCATCTCCAGCAGCACGACGCCGAAGCCGTAAACACTCGACCCCGGAAACAGCTTCCCGGTCATCACGGTCTCGGGGGCCATAGTACCCCATGTCTCGCGGGTGATAGCAGCCGCTGCAGACAGAGACAGCTGGTCATGCTCCGCCAGTCCATATTGGGACAGTTTTGGGTGGTAGCCGTCTCCGAGCAAGATGTTCGAACTTTTGACGCATTGGTAGAGGACACCTTTGTCGTGCATATACTCCAACCCTCTGGCCACACCGGCGGCAATGTTCATCCTCGTGTTCCAGTCCAGCGGTGCTTTGCCTGGAGATGAACCTGATGGTCACAAGATGATCAGGTGGTTAACTTTTTTTTTCTGAATTAATCAGGTGGTTAACTAACACAACCTCAAACAAATCATGAACACAGTTATAAGCTTTGTAGCTAGATAAGATTGTTGGCATGCATACAAGTAGCACAAGTACGCACTTACTTACCGTGGAGGTGATCTTCCAGAGAACCGAATGGCATGTACTCGTGAACCAAGATCCGGTGATGGCCATCCGCACAAAAGCCAATAAGATTGACAATATTTGGGTGGCGCAGCCCGCTCATCATCAGCGCAAGGGCAAGAAACTCTGTGTTATCTTGCTCCCCGGATCCACTTGGATCAACAGCATGCTGCAGCTTTATAGCAACAACCTACAGATGCAGATGTTGGTTGATCAATCATTTTTTCCCTCATATCGATCATGTCGACAACTCGTCATGGTACGTACGTATGAAACTATGTTAAAAAAGGAATTGGATTGTCACCTGATTGATGCTCTTGAGGTAGCCTTGGTAAAGACCATCCTCCCGACCAAGGATGCGGCAGGCATCGCTGAAGTTTCTTGTCGCTACCGCGAGCTCCTTGAAGGAGAAGGTTCGTGCCACGGCGCCAGCGACACTGCTGGTGTGTGGATTGGCCGGGGCAGAACGTGGGACCTCCTTCCTCGCCCTCAAGCAGGGGAAACAGCTCGCCATTGCTCGCTTCCTTTTGCCAGATCTGTGTGTCAATCAGAACAGGATATGTGCTACATTTTCAATAGAAATAAGAGCAAAACTTATTAGCTTCACAGCAGGTCTGTTGATATTGTACTACAGAAACATACGTCCCTAAAAGTTCAAATAGCAATGATATGTTTACCAGAGTTTTGTTAGACTCGTCTCACGGGCGGAAGGCGGTTTAAGTTGAATTCACAGGGTGTGAAAAAATAACATGAATAATCTTATAGACTGTCCTGTTTACATTGAATTTTTGAAGTCACATGTTGAATTGCTTCAATGTTAGCGTTATCTCCAATTTTGTTGTCTAGAAACTTTGAATACATGTTTCCTCGTGTGCCTTGAATGACGGGGGGCTTGGCTAAAATATGTTATCATCATCAAGAAATGCACAGCGGTGTTGGTCTGGCACCTTTTTGTGCTGCCACATTTTCATTTCTGAACTTGGCTCAAGTACGAGACTCTGAACAATTGAACATACATAGGTATACATAGATGTTGAAACTATCTCTTTTTTTTATGAACATGGTGATAACTGTCTCTGACGACTGCGTTCGTTTTTCTGTTACACTGATGAATGAGGAATTAACAACTATCTCTACCATTATATTATGTATGAGTTAGAGTTTGGGTGAGACAATATAGATCAATACGTACTGCAACTACAAGAGATGCCACATGTATCTACCTCTGCATGCTCTAAGGCTAGGTCGTGAAGATAAGGTGGATAGCTAGCGCCTCAAATAATCAACAATAAACTTATGTATCATATTGTCACGGGTCACGAATCGTATATGTTCATGAGTTAGTTCGTAACAGGCATGGATCTGCCCGCCCGATGCCTAAGAACTAACACGAAGCATCAGAGAGATTAAAATCGATGATCTGTTTCCCAAATCACCCCACGTGTAAGCAGCAGTGTAGATTCTTGAAACAATTAGACCAGAAAGAACAATTTAGACCATAACCAGGAGCTAATCAAGTGCATCAGTTCCAGTTCCTGTCATCCCAATCTCTCTTTGCTTTTCAGAAAAGGGAGAGTAGATCGGGGAATTTTGGGGTTTTGGGGGACTTACGTGCGTGATGGGGCTTGGCCTTGGATCGAGGGGCGGCCTACTCGAACCGAACGTGGTTGGAGGAAGCCAGTGAGATCCAACCTCTCCGCCGTCCGGCTAGCTCGTCGCGCTCCTCGATTGGGTCCAGCAAGGATCGTGGATGGGCGCGCGTGGTCTCCCAAGAATTACACCCAGCGAGCCCGGATGAGCTTGGAATCATGGACTCATGGTTGGCAGTGGCATTGGAATCCAGGTGGGGGATGAGAGGCCGGTGGCCGGTGGCCGGTGCCAGGGGAGGGGACGACGCGCGGAGGGGAGAAAGGGAGAGGAGGCGAGTCCGTGTGGGTGTGGCGCAGGACGCACTCGATCGGCAGCTGACACTCGCAGCACCAGCTAGCTGGGTAGCATAGGAGCAGGACTGTGGCTACTTGCTTCCTGGAGTAGCTTGCATGCCGAAAACGGAAAGTGAGACTGCTTGCCAGAAAGAAACGGACGTGTCACGGGCGGTGTATATGGCCGTCCAGTCAATCAAAGAGGTCAGGAGGGGTGGGTGGGGGTAAGCGCGTGTGTAACTTTGAAACCTTTTTTTTTTTTTGAGGGAAATGTAACTTTGAAACTTTGAAATGTGATTTTTCATTTATTATTGTTTTTAAAATAGCTGCATGGACCTTGAGCACCAAATGGCATTTATGTCTTTAACATACGTCTTAAGAGTGATCGAGAATTAAATACCAATCGACACATAACATATGAAACACATCGTAACGAGTCGGGAGACGTGTTCAGCTGGTGCAACAGCTTGGTCTGGACCCACAGTTCTTTTCATGTCTTTTTGTCCGTTTCCTATGGAGCTTTGTCCATGAGGCTCTAAGAGTGAATGGCAGGCTCCGGACCTAGCTAGGACAGTTCCTAGGTAGCCTAGGCCAACCATACAGGTAGGAGGAGACACCTCTTCTAATTAGTGCTCACGATGATGACATGAACCGTGTAACAGTGTGTAACAGGATGGTGATCGGGCGTGTCTTTTTGAGACATGCTATTGAATTCGTATTTAAATTTCTGACCTTCTTTCAACACTGACATCCGCTTTCTAGGCAATGGGACGGGGATTGGCTAGGCATCATGATTGATCAGGCTCCCTGGAGCCATGCATCATCTTTTCCTTTTTCCTTTTTTTGCATGTTTATGTTGTTGTCCTAACATATTTTATTTTTTCTTTTGGCCTTTCCAACACTTAAACTTGATAAATGGACGTGTGGTTTGCTTTATACAAAGCAGGAGCGAAACCTGTTTAGAGCAATTTAAATCAATATATTTCTAGAGGATTTTTTTAGTTGCTAGAGACTTTTTTTCTTTTAGAAAAATGCACCGGTACATATGTGCCCTAAAATTACGTAGGGTTTTTATCATTTATGCCACTAGTTGTGTCCCACTACTCAGTTTTGCTATTAGATGTAACAACTGCTCAAAAATGTCATTGTTTCGTGAGATACTTGTTCAAAATGCCATTAGACATCGCTATTGTCATGTCAAACCGGTTCACTCGCGGAGCTACATGTGATAAAAATGGGCCATGGCCCACCCATCCAGAGGAAATACAGTGTAGGATTGAAGTAAATTGGGCCACACAGACGAAAAATAGTGGTATTCCTTCATACTGGCCCGCCCAGTTTTGACTACGTAGCTCTGCCACTGAACCCGTTGACCATGTTATATAACAAAAATACACCTAGACCCACATGTCAACTCTCTCTGTCTCATAATTATAAGTGTGAACCCCACTTGTCAAGAGTAAGCAAGCGAATAATTTTGGAAGAAAATAAAAACACTGTTGGAATCAAATGAGACCCACACTTTATTGTAGTGAGATAGAGGGAGAGCTGAGATGTTGGTGCATAGGCATTTTGGTCACTATAACATGGCAAACGAGATTTGAGCTCACAACAATGGTGCCCAATGGCATTTTTGAGCATGCGCCTAACGAAGCGATGGCATTTTCAAACAGTTGAAATTCCTAATGGCAAAATTGTGTAGTAGTAGTAGTAGAACATAACCAGTGGCATAAATATTATAAAAAACCAATTAAGTATCATTAACTAGAGCTTGTAAGTTTTTCTTTATAGCTTCCACAAAAAAAGTTTTTTGTTATAGAATTTAACTTTAACTGAGGATTTGGTTAACAAATGTCTTGCCCACTTTCATCCATCCCACCAACCGTGTGTCCTTCTTTTGTACTCTCTCTATCTATTTTAAGGAGCATAGCTTCCCGCAAAAAAATAATAACAAGGAGCATAGCTTTAGCAACGACTTGCATACCAAAAAGAAGTCAAGAGATGTTGCTTACCCTTCATGTATTGCCTCACTCAGACCCTTTCATGCATTCGATCGTGATGTAGTCATTGCACGCAAACGTGGTGTGGTGATTGACCTATTGATTACGGCGTGTCGAAGGCGAGAGTACCATCCAGGAGGTGGGCGTGCAAGATCGATCGGCCGCCCGTTTTTGGCATGCATGTCCGTCCTACGGCCATCGATCCGTCCACACACACACAGAGAACACGCATCTCCAGACTCAAAGCATCTCCAGAAGATGATGAAAAAACGCCGTCAATGTCCGAAAAGTACAATTTAGGTCATTTTGGGTCAAAAGCGCTTGTTCAACATATGCCTTGTTTGCAAGCGGTGATGGAATTATTTTGGCGCGATCCAAAGTGCTACTACATATTTGCAGCATCCATGTGTCTACCGCAAAATATGCAATCGGCTGCACGAACTCACAACCTTGTTTTGAAATATATTCAGGCGGGGAGCCTTTCCCCCCTAGTGACCGTGTCAAAAAACAAAACAAAAAAAGTCACAACCGTCGCAAAGAAGTTTTCCGTCACCCGACCGCCTCCCACCCGCGACCCTCGTCGCCGACCAATTCTCCTTGGAAGGCCACTCCAGTGTGATCGCCGGTGCCACCGGCCTCACTGCTGCTCCCGTCATATCCGCAACGGTCCCTGCCATGATTCCCGCCAGAACAAGAAGAAGAAGGTTGCTCCCCCACCAACCTTTCCACAACTATGTATTCATGTATGCGCTTTTGTTTGTGGTTGTGATGCACAACTCTTGCAGCTTGATATGTTGAACTTCATTTTGTAGTACAAGAGAAGAAGGAAAAAAAATTAGGCACCACTTTTTCATTACCTGTTGGAGCAACAGCAGTCTGGTGCCCAAAAATCTTCTCTTTCCTACCATAAAAATAATTTTTGGGCACCAACTTATTCATGATGATGCTCTCAGGCTCGGTCCACCACCACCACCACCACGCTTTTCGTTTCGCCTTGCGGAGCACTCCACCTCGAGAGGTCCTCCACAAGGCTTTGAGCGTTGATTGACATTTCGACCCTCGCACGAAAAGTAGTGCACCGTGGACCAAATTAGCACTAGCCTCGCTTGCCAGGCTTGCTAGCTCGCTCACTGTACAGAGAAAAAACAGGTGCTGCTAGTTTGGAAAAAAAAGGGTCCTTCAGTTTTTTATTAGAAAATTCATGATTTGAAAAATTATTCATGAATTTAAAATGTTCTCAGATTTATAAAAGTGCAAAAATTCCGAAAACAATTCATAAGATTGAAAAAAGTTTTGGATTTTTTTAAAAAATCACAAATTTGAAAAAAAAACACGAGTTTTAGAAAATGTTGAGCATTTAAATATTTTCAGGAACTTAAAAATATTCATAAATTTGAAAATTTGTTCATGAATTTGAAAAAATCATTCTGGATTATTTTTAAACTGGAATGTAAAAAATAAAACAAAAATTAAAAATAAACAAAAAAGTAAAATAAATAAACCAAACACAAACTAGTGACAAAAAAAAACTTAGCCTCGAAATCCGGAGAAAACATTCTAGAAGGTTCCCAAAACCAGTGGAGAGGAGATAACATGGGCCGTCAGCCTAGTTAGAACCCAGCAGATGAATAGGTAGAGGGCGCCTTGTACTAATAGGCTTGTCTTTGACGCGTTAAGCGCCAAATAAGATTCCACCTCTACCTCTGTCTGTCACGAGCCTCATCTATGTTACAACTGCATCTTAGAGTTGGAGTGCTCCACAAAAAAAAGTACAATACACATAGGGTGGCCATTTGGCTCTAGGGTGCATATGCTCTTGGATGAACAGTAAATTCAAATTAATAGTAAATAAAATTTTAAAAATCTGAATTGTTTCTGTAGTTGTTCTTGTTAGTGCAACAAGCGTGCTTGACAATTTTCATCCAAAAAGGGATAATAGTGCTTCATCTGTGAAAAAAGAAAATTAAGTGTGCCATTTGAAGGTAACATTTGAAGTTTGACTTTTTTTAAACAGGTCAAAATGCTTAAGCTTTACCCCTAAAAAACAAGGTTTTTTTAACATGCTCCCTCTTATCTCCCCTTTTCACGTGAGGGGTAAGAGAATAAAATAGATCTGAACCGTTCATTGCATTAAGTAGTGGGTTTGATTAACTCTTATCTTCCTAACTCCCATGTGAGAAGAGGGGTAAGAGGAAGCATGTTAAAATTGCTCAACAAACAATGATCCCATCTATTTTGTTTTTCAACTTTTTTTTACCTTTGCAAAAAACTTTTTTGGTGTGAAGGATGCTCCCAGGAGTCGAGTTGGATTTCCGCACACATATTCCTAGTAAGCTGCAGTTTTCATCTATGACTAGTCAGCCTTGTGGAGCTTTCGGTCAACTACTACTTGTATGTACTCCCTCCGTTCCAAAATAAGTGTCTCAACTTTATACTAACTTTAGTACAAAGTTGTATTAAGCTTGAGACAGTTATTTTGGGACGGAGGGAGTAGTTGCCAAGGATATATTTTTTAGGATGCAAGGGCTATAAATATGTACAATAATATATGCCTAATAAGCTGCAGTTTTCATCTACTTGCTCTTTGAGCATATTATCCCATTCCCATCTAGCACTACTCCCCTCGGTTGGGTTTATAAGTCGGGCATAGATTTCTAGGTCTTCAGTTTAACTAAGAAAGCATATGTAATATCTCATGGAAAGTACGCTGTTTGAAAACTTTATTCGATGACAGAACTATTTTTTTTTGTCATAGTATGTATGAAACACATGTTTCACAAGTTAATTTGCATGCCTAAGCCAAAAGGACTCAGATAATCACCACCTGAAACAAGATTTTACTACTCTGCTCTGGTGCGTGCATGCCATGCATGCACAATACTCCAAGGAACAATCTAAGAGCATCTCCACTAGGCCCCAAGAAGCCCCCAGGAGCACTTTTTCAGCGCCGGCGGGCGAAAAAAGCCCCACTCACGTCCCCAAAGGCTAGTTTTTCGCCGGATTTGACTAAAATTAGCCCCGGCGATCTCACCCCGAACGCAGCCCCCGGGGGGGCAGCTGGGGACGCCGGCGCTGCTTTTTTGCCTCATGTGGCCCACTTGCAGCCACATCTCCCCCCAGATTCTCTCTTCTTGTCGCTTTCTCGCCCCCACCTTTCCTCTCCCCGTCTGATTATCTCTCCCCGTGCCCCAGCTCCACCTTGCCTTCCTGCCTGCTCGCCGTGCTCGTCCTGCGCCCCCTTCCTCCTCCTCCTCTCCGTCCTCATCGCCGCCACCGCAGCGGCCTCGAAGGAGCGCCCGCGCGTCACCCATCCTCGCCAAGCTCCCCTCCGCCACCGCGCCCACGGGATTCGCCTCCCTGCGCTCCGCCGGATTGGCCGTCCGCAGGCTCCGCCCCAAGAGTCTTGCGAGTGCACGCCGCCTGACAGAAGCTTCGCCGACAATGTGAGCGCAACCAGCGAGCAAGAAAGCGCCAGGAGTAGCAGATGGCGCACATGAGGGCGGCCCAGTCGCCCTGCTTCCCCAGGTTGTCCCCGAGCGGGACGCGCCGCCCCGAGTCGATGAGCAGGTTGGACGCGATGCGACGGCCGTCCAGGGACCCGTCGTCCATGTACTCGAGCAGGATCTGCAGCTCGCCGGCCTGCTCGTACATGTCGTGACAGGGCACGATGGACGGGTGCTCCGCGGTGCGCAGGATGAGCGCGTAGGCAGCGGAAGCGGCACGGCCAGCGCGAGCAGCAGGCGCGGCGAGGACGACGGCTCGCTTGGGGATGGAAACGACTGGAGATTTTTTCATCCCCAGGTTAAAAATCTCGCCGGCAGCCTCCCAAGCGGCGAAAAAAATGCCTCCTGGGGGGCTCAACGGCTGGAGATGCTCTAACCCTTGCCGACCTTTGCTACTCCAAGAAACAACGTATGTATACAAGCTGCTGCAAATCCAAAGCAGTTTTGGGCTGGACAGGGGGCCTGAATGCTACTACCACAAACTAGCAAATGCACTGCACTTCAAACCACCCTAGCTACCTGCAGTGAACTGGATTGAGATGTAATGTTCAAAACCGTCCATTTGGCCCTTGAGAGTCAAGTTGAGACTACATCGATCAGCAGCTAGTGTATTTTTAGTTACATATGCGTATACAAAATGCAAGTCCTTGGCCTCATGGGGGGCATCTAAGATGCACGAGCAGTTAATTAACTGGGTCACCCCGGAGACCACACCCAAGTGGCGATGCTTAGTTTAGCCACCTACCTGGTCAGGAAACTTAATTAATAATTTGCTTATTGCATACACCTTTCACCTTTGGGTTGGGAGCGACTAGGTCAAAGTAGAGTGGATGTGACCTAGGCCACATTTTCAAGGATGATGTCATCACTAAGCAAGTAACACCCCGATTTCCAATTGCTTGATTAACAAGGGTAAACTATCAAGAATGTTTGGACATGAAGGGGATGCATCGCCAAGATGCAGAGGCCGGGGGTCATCCTCCTTTTCTAAAAAAAATGAAGGGGATGCATGACAAGCACACCACCACAATGCACAAACCCAAATTGCATATTTTATTTTTTATATTGTGCCGATAGTTGTATGCTCAATTATTCAAGCCAATACGATAATTAAATACCTTAACAATTAGCTTGCTCGTAGCCCCTATATTATTTCTCAAAAAAAAAGTACCAAATAGCTAGCTTCATCATTTGGCCCAATTACACGGGACTAAGAGCATCGCCGGTCCCCCAAACCCTTCTTATACTTTCGTAGACGCGCCCGGTCCGTGAAGAGAAGGAAAAAAGTGACCCGACCGGACCCTTCGTATCATCCCTATATGTCTGGCTTGTCCACGAACCCTCGTACTGAGACCAAATATAGGGAGGATATGAGGGCTCACGGACGCGCCCAGTCAATCCCCACGGCTCATCCCGGACCATTTTTTCTCTTTCTTTTTCCTCTCTCTTCATTTCCATCAATCATATGCAAATGACTGGACATATAAGAGAAAAAAAGGAGGAGCACGATGTATAGAGGAACAAATACGGGCTCAAAATAGACACGCCCAGACACTAACCGGGCTTGTCCATGGAAGTTTAGGGCCCGAATTTGCTTAGTCCGTTTGTAGATGCTCTAAGGCTACGTACTACCCAATAATATTAATTACTCCTATGGTAAGTTGTACTGCTACCTACTCTTAGACTTGTACGACCATCTGGCCAGTTCTCTTCCCCAGCTTGCATCCCATCTCTAGGTAACACCAATCAATTATAACACTAATTCTGTAGTTGATTTCTCTTTAATTTGTGTATACTCCATCTAATTTTGCTGGTCTCTATACATATATATAGCTCACATAGCTGGCATGTCTCTTTATTTTCCAGGTAATGTTATGCCGACTTGTTCCAAGTGAGACAAAGTTAATTGGCAGTTGACATTGTCGTTCATCATCCATCGATCCTCTCTTGTCTCTAAAGCGTATCATGGCATGCATATACTTGTATAGTGCCACTGAGCTTGTACCTGCAAGTGGCACTGATTATCTAGTACCCACTATCTATCTATGCACATCTGTCACATCCATGACTTCTCATCACATGATTTGTTTTAGGTAACCATCTCGTTTAAACCACTGAACTTGACCAGGACTTTTTCTTGCAAGTACAATCTTCCCAAATTACCGCGTTAAGAAGATTTTACACCGAGCAAACAAAAGTAACTTACAAAACTGCTAAACTTGCGTAGATTGTTTAAGGATATATATCCAGTAGATGTGAATTACTTAGTGATCTACCGTGCGTACGTGTTGACTTTCCGAGTCCATTGTCGTTTGTACGGTAATTAGTACATACTCCTATATAAGTATGCTGTATGCTGACGCCTATTAGCTTTAGCTTGAACCGATCGCAACTAGTGATTGTCATTGCTTCATGGTTTCACATGCACCTGCTTGGCTGCTTCCTAGTGGGCAATTAGCATGAAATAACGCGTGACACGTCAGACATGCATGCCACCAGCTAGCCAACCGAACCGAAATGTCTATTGGATCCAAGAGAGTTTGTGGACCGTACGTCCTCGAAATCAACGGCTCAGATTAGCCACCAAGCGAGAGGAGTGCCGTGCATGGGAAAAGTCTAGGCGTTGACGACTTGGCGCGCAAACCACGAATATCCCATCTATATATACACACACATGCCAAGGCGTGCTTCTGATTGGGATTAACCAACAGACCGATCGACAAGTTGAGTAAGATAGATCAATGGCGTTGACGGCCGCGCTGGGGAGCAGGGGAGCGGAGCAAAGCCCGGACGGCGGCGGCGGCAATGGTGGCAATGGCAATGGCGGCGGCGAGGAGAGGATGATCATGCGGGAGCACATGTTCGACAAGGTGGTGACGCCGAGCGACGTGGGGAAGCTGAACCGGCTGGTGGTGCCCAAGCACTTCGCGGAGCGGCACCTCCTCCCGCGGGTCCCCGGCGGCGCGGCGGGGGCGGCCTGCCCCGGAGCCGTGCTGCGGTTCGAGGACGGCCGCGGCGGCGGGAAGGCGTGGGCGTTCCGCTTCTCCTACTGGAGCAGCAGCCAGAGCTACGTCATCACGAAAGGGTGGAGCGCCTTCGTCCGTGATCGCCGCCTCGCCGCAGGCGACACCGTCTCCTTCTGCCGAGCCGGTGCGCGCCTCTTCATCGACTGCCGGAGGCGTGGCGCCAGGGTCGCCTCGGTGCCGGCGACAAGCCTCCTCGTGCCAGTGGCGCTTCCGCAGCAGGCGACGTCGGACGAAGACAGGGCACCGCGCGGGCGGCGCCTCCGGCTGTTCGGCGTTGATCTCGAGCTCGCCGGTGCAGAATGATAGCAGATAGATTACGCACATTACTGTTAGATCATCGAAGAAAGAAGATATGAAATTGAATTCATGTAGTGTTCGTCAATGATAATCTCAAGTTACTAGTAGTCTAGTCTAGTACGATGCTACGATTGATTGAGTAGTTAAATGACAATCTCAAGTTCCATCGACGATGCTAGCGCGATGCAGTCGTAGGCGTCTCCGCGCCGCAGCTCCTGCTCGCCGTTGTCCCCCTTGGTGGCGGCGGCGATCTCATTGGTCTTGCTGCCCCAGAGGAACGCGTAGAGCCGACGACGACGAGCGCCGCCCCGAGCACGCCACCGAGGCAGAAGTCCGTGCCGAGCACGACAGCGTCGACGGCTGTGGTGACTGGTGGCCACAAACGACAGGGAGTTGAACATGGGCGGGTACACAGGTCCGCGGCGCGGCACGGCCTGCGGCATGAACACGAACGTGGCGCCCGTGTTGAACACCCCAGAGCAGACCACCGTGACCAGGCGCAGGTCCCACTGCAGCCTCTACTCCGCCGCCCAGCCATGTCTGTTGCCAGCGGGCACCAGGGCGAATGCCACTGTGGCGGCCCCGGCGGACTGCAAGCTACCCGCGCGGCGCGGGTGAGCGCGGTGGCCCAGTACGGGGACGGGGACACCTCGGCGACCCTGCCCTGCACGACGAACCAGAGCGTGTAGCTAACGCAGCTCCCGCACAGGTACAGCGCGTGCCGGTGCCCCGTGGCCATGTCGTGGGCGCCGTGGGGCGCGGACGCCGGCGTGGACGTGGTCGTGCAAGTGGAGGTACGGCAGCGGGAGATGCGTGCCTTTGCTCAGGCTGATCGACCACCATGCGCCGACGAGCTTCATCCTGCCGGGCCATGGGAGGGGGAGAGGCGCTCCGCCAGCAGCGCGACGGCGACGAGGAATATGGCCAAGCGGCAGACCTCACACGGCTCACATTTTGCTATGGCCCATCTAGAAGTACTGCACATTTTATCTTTTACGTATTTGAGAGTTAAATCACTACGCCGACGCGGGCTCTACCATAGTAAAAAAGACAGTACTCCCTCTGTTTCTAAATATAAGTCTTTTTGAGATTTCAAATGGACTATAACATACGGATGTATATAGACATATTTTAGAATGTAGATTCACTCATTTTACTCCGTGTAGTCCCTTATTGGAATCTCTAAAAGAACTTACATTTGGGAACAGAGGGAGTACATACTACCTTTCTTTCTTTTCTGACTTAAGCACAAACTCTCTCTCTTAAATACATCACTGTAATATTTTTTTTCATAATTAGGAAGATTCATACTACTTCTTAAACAAAAATTCCGTTTCCAATTTCTTTTTATATATTTGAACTCCTGGCGTCAAGACCTTGACAACAAGATCAAATCTGGATACATTTGAAACACTTTTAATTTTTGACATTAAACATTACATATGTGAAACAAACATATTTCACTAGAAAAACGTGAAAACCTATTTTCACTAGAAAAATGTGAAACCAACATATTCCACTTGCCGAAGGTAATGACTTTCTCGGACCCGACTAAGTCCCGCTACCCACTCGCTGTCTGTTCTTACGCATTCAAGGGCGGTTGGTACGTCGACGAGGGAACTTCAGTGAAAGCTGTTGCGCTTCGGGGCAACCGGTGTTGGTCGAGACGCGGCTTGTCGATCTGTTTAGGACAGGCCCCTTTACATTGTGTCTGTTTTTGTTGTGGGGGTTAATCTTTTGATTAGCTTGGGTGTGGTGTTTTCGCTACATTTGTTGTTCGCAGCAAAGTTGTAGCCTCTTGTACTTCATTTCTGACTTATATAAAAATATGGTATGTCTAAGCATACTCTCGAAAAAAACATATTCCACTGAAAACCTATTTACCCGGCCACAGATATGAAGCTGAAATGTCAATTCGTGAAACTGATTATTTGAAAGTGTGTAACCGTTTATTTCAAAAGAGTGAAATATGCAATTGAAATAGACCCTTTTTTGTGAAACAAACCAATAAAAAAATGAAATGTAGGTTGTGAAAACAAAAACAACATTAAAGTAAAATGTCAACTTGAGAAACTCATTATTTCGAATTAGTGAAATATGTTATTATGAAATATTGTTTGCAATGAGTGAAATATGTCATTATGAAATCTTTTTTTGAAATAAGTGAAATATGTTATTATGAAATGTTTCTAGAAACAAGTGAAATATGAATATATGAAATGAGTGAAATCTTTATTTGAATGTGTGAAATGGGTTTTAAAATGACCGAAATATGTTATTTTGAAATGAGTAAATATGTTATTATAAAATCTGTTTCTAAATGAGTGAAATATGTTATTACAAAATTGATTTTTTTAAACTCGTTCGAAATATATTCAACGTTGGCCTGGTTTAAAGGTCTCTTCGCCATGAGTTCAAATATATATAAAAAATTAAAATCAAAATTTTTGTTCAAGATATATGATTGATTTTAAGTTAGCAAAGGTCAAATAAATGGATGAATTAGTTTGGGAGAGAAAAGAGAGAGAATGGACATCACATGCATGCAAGACGACTTTACCATGTGACCAGGCCAAAAGCTTTTTTTTTCGATAAAACGTAAATGAGTTTGTGTTTCATTTCATTGAACAGGAAGAGAATAGCAGTACAGGTACAACCTCTCAGGAGGAGGGACACACGCACACACACCATCGTCCTAACCAAACGAGCAGGTGAGGAGGTGCTACCAACTACAGACCGCAACGGCGAAAGGTCTTGCCTTGTCCAGTCTCCAACCATGAATGGGGAGGTAGCTAGACACAGAGCCTCAAGGCCGCGTCACAGTCGTCGCCAGGCGCCTCCGAAGAAGACCGCATCTTCATGGCTGTCCAGGCGAACATACCTTCCACCCATACGTGCGTAGGAGATGGCAGGACCCAGCCAAAACTAGCGAAGCCATCGTCTTGGACATGCCGGAGCCGGCGTACATTGCGGCCCGGACGCCCACGCTCTATGCTGCAGCCCTCATCACAGCATCGCTTTACCAACAAACCTCGCCGGAAAGGCCGGGGAGGCCACCATCTCCAGCTGCCGCATTGGGGACTCCAAGTGCGACCCAAGCAATGCCTTTAAGAAGGGAAGGGTGCTGAGATGTCGCCGTTGCCTTGTCTAGTGAACTGGACCAAGGGTTTCCCGGTGCTCGAGGAGAGGGTCCAGTCCAGGCCATGACAGCGCCTCCACGGAGGTAATGACACCCTCAGGTGTCGCCGTTGTCACCGCAGGCCATCGCCGCGCAGGAATTTCACCCGGCCCAAGATCAGAACCCCAAATACCGCCGAAGTAGAGCAGACAGGAGACGGGGAAGCTGATCGTCGGAGAGGACCATCAGCACCGAGAGGGAAACCACGTATCGTGACCGTCGATGTAGGGAAGCACATCGTGACCAAAAGCTGACATTGGTGGGACTCGTGTATCGTATTTACAGGTTGTATAGTCGTGTATTTCTGAAGCAAAATGACTAGCATTTTATTGCAAAAAAAATGACTAGCATTTTATACTGCAAAGTGCCACACGAATCTTAAAAGAGCGGCTAGGGATGTGCCGGTACCTAGTTGTACCGGTCAATTTTCCGCTTTCAGATCGCCATGGGAATGAGGTTGAGGAGGTTGACAGCGTAGGCAGCGCTGATGGCCCGCAGACCCCAAAAGTGGAGCTCCATCGCTAGCAATACATCGGCCTCAAACCGTACTGTACACATACATTTGAAATTTGCGTCAAGATGAGTATATACGGATAGGAGAAAAGTATGAAATACACTTTAAATTCATATTCGTAGTCTTAATCAAACCTTAACCTTAAAATCCTTGAAACTTGCACCCCGTCCTTTCTCCCGGTCAATCCCTT